>VNJZ01002565.1:0-61117 GCA_008042795.1 Drosophila asahinai | reverse complement strand
GTGCCGGGCTTCCGGCGCGGTCAAACAGCAGGGCGTAGAATGCGGGCACAGCCACCAGAGTCAGCACCGTCCCGCCAGCAAGACCACCAATCATGACAATGGCCATGGGTCCCCAGAACACATTGCAGCTGAGGGGGATAAACGCCAGAATAGCTGCCACTGCGGTCAGGCAGACCGGCCGGGCGCGCGTCATGGTTGCATCAATCACGGCTTCATGCAGCGGCATGGCATTGCTGTGGTTAAACTGAATCTGGTCCACCAGCAGGATGGTGTTGCGCATAATCATCCCGGCCAGAGCGATCAGCCCCAGCAGGGCCACAAACCCAAATGGCGCACCCGTGAGCAGCAGACCACCAACCATGCCAACCAGCCCCAGCGGAGCAGAAAACAAAACCAGCAGAGACCGGCTGAAACTTTGCAACTGGACCATCAGCACAAGCAGGATCAGGCCGCCCGTCAGCGGCAGAAACGCGAAAATGGCACTATCCGCCGTTGAGGAAAGCTCCACATCCCCACCAGTTTCAATCCGGTAGCCTGCGGGAAGCGTTTTGCTGAGCGCCTGCATGGCAGACGCCGCACGCTGCACCACAGTCGCGGGCTGGACATCCGCCGCAACAGCCGACTGTACCGTCATGCACAACACGCCGTTCCTCTGCCAGAGAATGGGGTAATCAGTACTCACCCGCATGCTGCCAAGCTGGCCGAGCGGCACCACACCGGCTCCGGTTGCAACCGGCAGCGTCATCCACTGGCCGGGGTCAGACCGCACGGACTGTATGGCACGTACCACAACGGGACGATGATGCGGGCCGTCCGGCACATCACCCCCATCCGCACCCGTAAGAGCGGCCTGAAGCTGCGCCGCCACGCTGGCACGGTCCGTCTGGAAATGGACCAGTCTGGCCGGGTCGGCCTCAAATGTCAGGCTGGGAGTGCGGTTTCCCCAGTCCGCCTGCACGCTAACAGCCCCCTCCGTTGAGCGCAGAATTTTATCAACATTATATGCAACAGACCTCAGTTTTTCAGGATCGGGACCAATAATGCGGTATTGCACCGGGAAATCCGCCGTCGGCCCAAGTGACAGCCGCTGCACATGCAGATGCACTCCGGGCGGGAGAGAAATAGTCTCGACCTGATGAATCAGCGTCTCCCGCGCTTTCAGGTCCTGCGCCACCAGCAGCAGCGTGGCGTGGGCCGCGCTGGGCGTGGCAGGCGCATAAGGCAGATAAAAGCGCGGCGCGCCATCCCCGATATGCGCCTGCATATGCCGTAAAGAAGATTGTCCTGACAGGTGTTTTTCCAGAAGAGCAACCGTTTTTCCGGTCTCCGCAAGGGCGGTGCCGGGTGGCATGGCAACATCCACCATCACTTCCGGCCGGTCGGACTGCGGAAAAAACTGCTGGTCCACAAACAGAAAACCAATACACGCCGCCACAAGCAGCACGCATGTTCCCCCTGCCACCACGGCTTTATACCGCAGGCTTGTCCCCAGCACGAGGCGCAGCAGAATGGTTGAAAACGGTTCATACGCCATGCGCACAGGCTTTGGCGCGGGCAAAAGATGCACCCCCAGAAAAGGAATGAACACCACGGCCACACCCCAGCTCAGCAGCAGGGCGGCACCACTCACCCAGAAAATTTCTCCGGCATATTCACCCGTTGTTGAGTGCGCCAGCCCTACCGGCAGAAAGCTGATAACCGTCAGGACAGTGCCCGTCAGCATGGGGAACGCCGTATGGCTCCATGCGAACGAGGCCGCGTCCTCCCGGCTGCGCCCATGCTCAAGCTGCACAACCATCGCCTCAATACTGATAATGGCATCATCCACCAGCAGCCCGAGGGAAAGAATAAGGGCCCCGAGGGAAATACGGTCCAGCCCGATATGCGCCATGCCCATCAACAGGCTGACCCCGGCCAAGGTCAGCGGAACGGAACAGGCGACAATAATGCCCGCCCTCCAGCCCAGACTGACAAATGCCACCAGCAGAACAACGCTCAGCGCAACCACAAACTTGATCAGAAAGGTGTTAACGGCCTCCCGAATCACGCTGCTCTGGTCCTCCACCTGCGTCAGCACCATACCGGCAGGCAGTGTGAGAGTGGCCGCCGCAGTACGGAGCGTTTTGCCCAGCGTCATGCCGTCCGCGCCCTCTGCCATGGCGACGGCAATCACAACGGCGGGTTTGCCATTGTAGCGGATGAGCGCGGGAGCCGGACTGGCATAGCCCCGGCTGACCTGCGCAATATCCCCCACACGCACAAGCCCGGATGGGCCCGCAACCGGCGTCTCTGCAACAGCCCGCACCCCATCCAGCGCGCCGGAAACCCGCAGCGGCACAGTGGTTGCAAAGTCAACAGATCCGCCAGACGCCAGAGCCGACTGGTTCCGGAGTGCTCTGGCAAGCTGATCAAGAGTGATCCCTCTTGCCGCACTCTGCTGCGGGTCAACCTCGACGATAATCTGCTGCGGGATTTCCCCGCTGACCTGCACTTTTCCAGCGCCATGCACTGTCTGGAAAAGTTTTTTCAGGTCCTCGGCTTTTTTGATCAGATCAGAATTTTCACCCCCGGCCAGGGCAAAAACATACCCATACACGTCCGCATAATCATCATTCGCGGCAAGGGCCACGCCGGAGGGCAGGTCCGGCCCGAGGTCCGAGAGCTTGTTGCGCACCTGCTGCCAGATCACCGGCACACGCTCTTTTCTCTCATCATCGCGGAGAAAAATCTGCGTGACGCAACTGGCTGCAACGCAATAAGTGCTGAGGCTATCAATCGCTTCCACATCGCGCAGGCGTTGTTCCAGCACGGCTGCAACCTGCTGCTGCATCTGCTGTGCGCTGGCCCCCGGCCACTGTGCGGAAACAACCATATTCTTGAGCGTAAAAGCCGGATCTTCCGCGCGGCCAAGGTGAAAAAACCTGTATCCGCCTGCAAGAAACAGGCACACCATCATGAAGCTGACCAGTGCCGGATGCCCGACGGCCCAGCGCGAAACATTGAAACGCTCCATCATCAGCGTCCACTGGCCTGACTGATCATCTGCACCGCCTGATCAGGCTGGAAGGACGCCTCACCACTGGTAACAATTCTCTCCCCGGTTTTAAGCCCCTCAACCAGCGCATCCGCGCCGCGCAGGCCCGCAATATCCACATGCCGCAGCACAAGGCGGGGGGTATCGCCATCCGTCAACGCCCAGACCTGCGCATGTCTCTGGTGTGTCTCCACAAGGGCCGTAAGGGGCACGCGCATGACGGGCACGGCGCGTTGCGCAGGAAGGGTTACGCGCACAAGACTATTGAGGGGCACAGCGAGCGTCTGCTCCAGCCGCAGTCTCAGCGCCTGCATCTGGCTTGCGCCATCCACCGCGCCGGTTTCCTGCACGACGGCCTGAACAGGCCGCGCTGCCGGATCTGCCGGGAGGCTCACCTCTGCACGGTCCCCCACCCTCCACGCGGACGGGGATGGGACCTGAAGACGCACCTCTGGCGCACCGGCGGCCATCCGCACAACCTCAGTACCGGCCGCCACAAGCGTGCCCGCCACACCGGTCACGCTCAGAATCTGCCCGTCCTCCGGGGCGCGGAGTGTCGCTTCCGCAAGCTGAATCCGGGCCTGCATGAGGGCAGCCTGCGCTGATCTGACTTTACCCTGCGCCATACGCCGGGCATACCCACGCTCTTCCACCGTTCCGGCGGAAAGGCCGCCTGCTGTATCCAGCCCGCGGCTCCGTTTATAGGTTGCCTCAGCCTGTGCGGCATCCGCACGGGCGGCGTCGGCCTCACCCTCCGCCTGCGCCACCTGTTCTTGCAGAACTCTGTCTTCCAGCAGGGCAAGAGCATCGCCCTGATGCACAGACTGACCGCTGACAACCGCAATTTTACGCAGGCGTCCCGCCTGTGTCGGCGCAAGCGGGATGATCCGGCTGGCAGTATACCGCCCGGCAAAAAGCACTTTTTCCGGCTGGTCTTCCTGCACCCTGAGCACCTGCACGGCAGGCAGAGTGTCATGCTGTGCCGGGGCAGATGCCGGTTTACACCCTGCCAGCAGACAGCCAGCCGCAAACAGCGGCAGCGCTCTTTTCAGAGCCTCTGAACACGTTCGACACACCATGATATTTTCCGGAAAAAAGGCAGGTCTTAGGCGTCACGACTGCGTCGCGACGACAGAAATCCCCACTAAAATGAGAAGAATCCCGATGGCCTGATGCCCGCCCAACTGGTCCCGGAAGCAGATCCAGCCAGCAAGATTGGCCAGAATAATGGAAAGACCAGCCGAGCCTGCATACACAATGCCCATAGGAACAAGGCGAAGAGACAGAGCCAGAAACACAAAAGACGCCCCGTACCCTGCCGCCATAATCAGCGTGGGCAGGAGTCTGGTAAAACCCAGCGCTTCTTTCTGCGCCATTGTGGCGATAATTTCAGAAAGAACGGCGAAGAAAATATAGACATAACCCAGCATATCACGGGACTTTTTCTGACATATGCGTGAGTTTTTCCATCAGGCCAGACAAGCCCTGACGCATCTTTTGATCCAGAATCTCCGCGCCGAGAATATCCCACAAAGACAACCCGTCCGCCGCCATGCAGGCCAGCAGCAGTGTGGGGGTCATCTCTTCAAACAGGCCCGTGGAACGAATGACATCCCAGTAGTGCCGGATCCATTCCTGACCAAGCTGCGGGTCAATCAGCATGGCCGCCAGCAAATGGCGCAGAATGACAGGCGTTTCAGCCTCATTTTCCTGATTCAGGCCAATATAGGCGCGCGCGGCCCGGCCCGCTGCCACCGGGTCTTTCTGCTGGGAGGCCAGCATTTCCTGCCGGAACATGTCCATCTCCCGCATAAACAGCCCGTCCAGCAGGGCTTTTTTATTAGGGAAGTGGTGCAGGAGTCCGCCCTTGCTGACCCTGGCCTCCTTTGCCACCAGTTCCAGCGTAAAGGCCTGAATCCCACCCGTGACCAGAATATGGCCTGCGGCGTTCAGGAGGTCATTTTTCACGGCCTCGGGCTTGTTGGTGCGTTTTGATCTGGCTGTCATGCGCAATACATACCGTCCGGACGGTTTTTATTTCAAGCGGAAAATGTGCTTTTTTACGCCCGCTGCGCAGCCCTGTCCCCTTTTGCCAGCGTCCGGAAAAAAATGATAAAGACACGCCTAACGAGGTCAGGAGACAGACCATGCACAGGGATGGCTGGGAAGGCGGGCGGCTGCTTATCAATCTTGCCGCCATTGCCGAAAATTATGCGCAACTTTGCGCCCGGGTCAGCCCTGCGGAATGCGGGGCGGCTGTCAAAGCCAACGCCTACGGGCTGGGGCTGAAAGAGGTTGGCCAGACCTTGTATGAGGCCGGGTGCCGCACCTTTTTTGTCGCCCATCTGGCGGAAGGGGCTGCCCTGCGCCCGCTGGTGGGGCCGGACAGCCGCATTTTTGTGCTGCACGGCCCGCCCCCCGGCACGGCCAGCGCCTGCCTGACGCACACTCTGCTGCCCGTGCTGAACAGCCTGCAACAGGTGCAGGAATGGCAGGCTCTTGCCCGCACGCAGGGCCGCCCGCTGGCCGCAGCACTGCAACTGGATAGCGGAATGTGCCGCTTCGGCCTGACGGAAGCTGAGGTTGACCATCTGACCACGCACCAGCAGGGGCTGGAGGGCATTGAGGTCACTCTGGTCATGAGCCATCTGGGATGCGCGGATACCCCGGACCATCCGCTTAACCGCCAGCAGCTTGCAACCTTTACCAGGCTCAAAGCCCTGCTGCCCGCAGCCCCTGCCAGCCTTGCCGCCTCCTCCGGTATTTTTCTGGGGCCGGACTGGCATTTTGACCTCGTGCGCCCCGGCGCGGCCCTCTACGGCATTGCACCCACCGCAGGGCAGCCAAACCCTCTGCACGCAACTGTCCGGTTGCAGGCCCGCGTGATTCAGACGCGGATGGTCTCCACCGGAGCGAGTGTTGGCTACGGTGCGGCTTTTACCGCCCGGCAGTCCACACCCGTAGCACTGCTAGGCATTGGCTACGGAGACGGCTTTCCCCGCAGGCTGGGCCAGACCGGCCATGTTGTCTGGCCGGATCAGCCTGACATCAAATTACCAATAATCGGGCGTATCTCCATGGACTCACTGGCCGTGGACCTCTCGCCCCTTATGGCCACCGGCACCACTCTGCCACCAGCCGGTGCTGTGTTTGACCTGATTGGCCCGCAGGTGCCTCTGGACACCGTGGCGCGTCTGGCCGACACCATCGGCTATGAAATACTGACGGATCTCGGAGCCCGCTACCACCGCCTCCATTATGATCCCCGGAAAGGATGAAACTGTGAAAATCATCATTCTCGGCGCCGGCGTGATCGGCGTGACCTCAGCCTGGTATCTGAACAGTCTGGGTCATGAGGTCATTGTGGTGGACCGTCAGCCGGAACCGGGACTGGAGACGTCCTTTGCCAATGCGGGGCAGGTTTCTCCGGGCTATTCCACCCCATGGGCCGCGCCCGGCCTGCCGATGAAGGCCATTGGCTGGATGATGCAGCGGCACAGCCCGCTGGTGATCCGCAAGCGGATCGACTTCGCCATGTTCCGGTGGATGGAGCAGCTTCTCAAAAACTGTAACGCCCACGCCTATGACATCAATAAAGGCCGCATGCTGCGCGTGGCGGAATATAGCCGCGACTGCCTTGATGCCCTGCGCGAAGAAACCGGCCTGACCTATGATGACCGGCAGCGCGGGCTGATCCAGCTTTTCCGCACGGAAAAGCAGATCGACAAAGCCTATCATGACATGAAGCTGCTCTCGGACAGCGCCATCCCGCATGAACTGCTGAACGTGAACCAGATTCTGGAGCATGAACCCGGCCTGTCCCACGCGCGCGGGTTGCTGAAGGCGGGGCTGTATCTGCCGGGGGATCAGTCCGGGGATGCGCATATCTTTACCCAGCGTCTGGCGAAAATGGCCGCGGCAAAGGGTGTGACGTTCCTGTATGATACCACCATCAAAGGGATGGACGCCGCCGCGGATGAGGTCATGTCCATCCGCACCAGCAAGGGCCATCTGCGGGCCGATGCCTATGTGGTGTCCATGGGCAGTTACAGCCCGCTGCTGCTCAGGCCATTGGGGGTGCAGCTGCCTGTCTATCCGGTCAAAGGCTATTCCCTCACCCTGCCCCTGACGGATGAAAGCCACGCTCCGCTCTCCACCGTGAATGATGAAACCTACAAGGTCGCCATCACCCGGCTGGGCAACCGCATCCGCGTGGGTGGCACGGCGGAACTGACAGGCTACAACCTGCGCCTCAGCCCGGACCGGCGCGAGACGCTGGAACTCTCCTTTTCAGAACTGTTTGGCGGGGGGGATCTGTCCGCTGCCACCTACTGGACCGGCCTGCGCCCCAACACGCCGGACGGCACGCCTGTTATTGGCCCTGTCCCGCGCTTTAGCAATCTGTGGCTCAATACCGGGCACGGCACGCTCGGCTGGACCATGGCCTGCGGTTCGGGCCGGATTCTGGCGGATATGATCCACGGCAGAAAACCGGACATTCCTGTGCTGGACCTGTCCATCAGCCGCTACCGCTAGGCCACACCCTTCCCGCTTCCATACACGCCCCATGAAGGGGATTTGATAGGCCCGGCTTTTATCGTTACAGTTAAAGAACAATTGATCTGTCATATCAGATGGAGGCCTTCCCGTGCGGCGCAGACTGATTCTCAAAATGCTTCCTGCCAGCGTTCTGGCCGGATTACCGGCCCTGAACGGAGCGGCACGGGCGGCGGGACTGGTGCCTGCCTTCCGGGGCACACCCCGGCTTGCCGTGGGCGGCATTGCCTCGGAATGTAGCACCTACAGCCGCATCCGCGCCCGGATGGAGGATCTGACGGTGCGTCGGGGGCCGGAAATTTTTGAAGCCCCTCTCTCCCTGCCGCTGCTGCGCTATGACGTGCCCTTCCTGCCCACGCTGGAAGCCACAGCCCCCTCCGGCGGCCCGGTCGAGCGCAAAACCTATGATACGCTGAAAGCGGAGTATCTGGACCGCCTGAAAAAACTTCTGCCGCTGGATGGCGTGTATCTGATGATGCACGGCGCGCTGAGCGTAGAAGGCATGGATGATGCAGAAGGCGACTGGTACGAGGCCACCCGCGCCGTGGTGGGACCAGACTGCCTGATTTCCGCGTATTATGATCTGCACGGCAATCTGAGCCGCCGGGCCGTGGATACGCTGGACGCCATGACCGCCTACCGCACCGCCCCGCATGTGGACCGGGTGGAAAACGTGATGCGGGCTGCGGATATGCTCACGCACTGCCTGCGCTACGGCCTGCGGCCCGGCATTGTGTGGGCCAGCATCCCGGCCCTGCTGCCGGGTGAGCAGAGCAGCACGGAATGGGAACCGGGGCGGCGTTTATGGGCAGACCTCAGCGAATATAACCGCCTGCCCGGTATTCTCGATGTCTCACAGCTTGTGGGCTATGTCTGGGCGGATGAACCGCGCGCCGCTGCCTCCGTTGTGGCAACCGGCACGAATATTGAGGAACAGAAGCGCGTTGTGGCGGAACTTGCTGGCCGCTACTGGGATGCACGGCACGCGTTTAAGTTTGGCAGCCCGACCGGGACGATTGAGGAGTGTCTCTCCCGCGCCATGAATGCCACCACGCACCCGGTCGTTATTTCAGATTCCGGGGATAATCCGGGCGGTGGCGGCAATTCCGACCAGACCTTTTTCCTTCAGGCTCTACTCAAAGCCGGAACAAAGGATGTTCTGCTGGGCGGCATGACAGACCGGCCCGCAACGGACGCCTGCTACCGGGCGGGCATAGGGGCCAAGCTGCCGCTGTCCATCGGTGCGACACTGGACCCCGTGATGTGCAAGCCGGTGCATGTGACAAACGCTGTTGTGAAACATCTGGCCCCGGTCACCAGGCCGGAGGACGGAGAAGCCGTGATTGAGTTTGACGGAATTACCGCCACGCTCTCCGCCCGGCGCCGCTTGTATCACTCAGCGGAATCTTTCCGCGATCTCGGCGTGGACCCGGCCCGGTTCCATATTGTGGTGCTGAAATGCGGCTACCTGCACCCGACCATGAAGGCCCTCGCCAACCCGGCCCTGATGGCCCTCTCCCCCGGCGCGATTGATCAGGACATCCTGCACATCGGCAACCACCGCCGCAAACCAACATGGCCATGGGTCGCGGACCTGAACTGGACGCCAGACCCATACGTTTCAGCGCGGTTTGGGCGGGGGTGAGGCCAGGGGAGCGGCTGTGGGCAAAGCCCCAGTTCCTGCACTGCTTTCCTGTTGCACGCGCCGCTAAGGCTGTTCTGATAATACACAGCCTCCTCGCCCATCAGGCGAAGGGCGTCTGCCTCACCCCTATGCGGGACGGCACCAGAGCCGATCCAGTCTGCGTAAGCAGGCAGCCATTCAGAGAAACTGGTCGGCTGATTGTCCACAATATTATAGACGCCGGAAGGCGCTGTAAGCGCGGCTACGGTCGCCTGCGCGGCATCATCCACATGAATAAAGGAAAAGACGCTGCGTCCCGCGCCGATCAGGGGAACCTCCCCCTGAGCAACATGTCGACTAAAGGCACCAGCCAGCCAGTACCATGTTCCGGGGCCGTAGAAAAACCCGTAACGCAGCCCGACAGTTTTCATCATATGGGCACCTGCAATCCGCTCCTCCAGCTTTGCATACATGCGGGCACTCTCCCCTATCGTGCCGGGAGCCGTCACTCTTAAAGGAGATGCCTCTGCCGCAAGTCCGTCACCTCCATCCAGATAAAACCCGGAGAGCTGCTGGATATAACGCTGCACTCCGCCTGCCTGAGCAGCATCGAACAGGTTGCCACCGCCCTCCAGCCGTAATGTGCGATCGGCAGGGAGACGCTCTGGCAAATCAAACGGGCTTGCGGGAAGAGAGGTGAGCTGGTCAATCACCACATCCGGGCGGATCTGCTCAACACAGGCAAAAATACTGTCACGATCCAGCGCATTCCCTCTTACGGAATGAGCCCCAAGCTGTTCGACTGCCTTCAGACTTTCGGGGCGATGCGCCAGCCCCCAGACATCATGCCCTGCCTCCCTGAGGCGAGTGATCAAAGGACGACCCAGAGCACCACTGGCACCGGCAACAAAAACCTTCATTGTTCAGCCTTCCCCGTTCACCGCGCAGGCAGGACGAACGGTGCCGCCTTGTCCTTAACAAAAAAAGCCAGAAAACGTGCGGGCTCCGTCTGGCTGGCATTGCGACCAACGAGATGAACGTCATCCGGCCCTTCAAAAAAACTCTGCCCTTCTTTGAGCGTCACAGGGGCACCGCCTTTAACCTGCATGATCACGCTGCCCTTCAAAACATACACAAAAACTGAGGCATTATGCCGGTGAACCGGGTCGGACGCGCCGGGGGCGTAATCCACCGTCAGCATGGCCCCTTCCTTACCGGGAATGCCTTGCAGGGCATGGCTTACCAGAGGGGTAACTCTGGTTTGTGCGTAAAGGGCAGAAGGACAGACACTCGCAGAGAGAGCGGCAAGAGCGATCAAGTAACGCATTTTTAAAATCTCCTGTGCAGAGCAAGGGTCAGGGCAAGAGCGAGCCAGCCTGCTTCCGTTGCCTGACTTTACTGGTCCGGCGCGTCTGAACGCGGTCATCCAGCCATGATTGCGCCTCCCTGAAGAAGGGAGCGGGGGCCTTGTTGCGGACTGATCTGGCCAGATCAGCCAGTGAGGTCTGGGCAAGTTCTGCCCGCATGGCCTGCTCAGCCCGCAGCATGACGGCATGAATCCCGCAAACACCCTGCGTCGCCCATGTGGGGGGCTGCCGATCAAACAGGGCGCAACGGCCCCGGATTTCCTGACAGTTAAAGAGGCTTTTCTTCCCCTCAACAGCATCCACAACAGCCAGAACGCTGATCTCCTCAGCAGCTCTAGCCAGACGGTAGCCGCCTTTTAACCCTTCCGATGCGGTGAGCAGTCCTGCCTTTTCAAGCCGTGGAAGAAGCTTGGCGACAAAGGCAGCAGGAATCTCCTGCAACTCCGCCAGATCAAGGCTGCTGACCGGCTCAGGATGAGTAACCAGCCAGAGCAGACTGTGGAGAACATATTCCGTGCTTGCGCCATAAAGTGTCATACGCGGATATTATAAGTCCGCGTTTTGATTCACAAGACTTCTTTCGCTCAACAAAAAAGGCCGGAGGATTGCTCCCCCGGCCTTTTTGCCAGCCTCAAGGCTCGAAAGCCCTGTGCCGATTTTCCGTTGTTTGCCCGAATTACTGAGCAGACGTGTCGGAAGAGGAGTCAGCGGCCGGAGCGGCAGCTTTCTTGCTCTTCTTGCCATGGTGTTTTTTGCCATGGTGGTGCTTGCCGTGGTGCTTCTTTTTGGTGCCTTCTTCACCAGCAGCTTCCGGCGCAGCAGGAGCGGCACTTTCGGCTGTGGGGGCGGCAGGAGCAGCAGGGGCTTCAGCAGCCGGAGCGGCCGGGGTGGTTGCGGCCGGGGCAGCAGGAGCGGCAGCTTCCTGAGCGAAGGACGGAGCAGCAGCACCCATCAGAGCGACGGTGGACAGAGCTGCGAGAAGGCGACGAGAAATCATAATCATGTCTCCAAAAATGTCTGAGACGTCAGGGGTCCAGACCAGTGCGCCAGAAGTCCGTAGGACAAGCTGCATCCGTCTGGCTGGCATTCTGGATAGCATGACAGCTTCTTCACGTCTCGAATTAAAATTCAGACATTCCAGAGGGTTGCCGTGACTACGCCACGCCTCAACCGTTATCTCGCCACATTGTTTTTCAGGAATTTGATACCCCCGCAGGGGGAGGAAACACCGGGCGAAAAAAGCCGGTGTTCCGCGCCATTCAGAATGGCTGGCCTGCCCGGATGCGTCCCCTCCTTCCAGCCGGAACTGGAAGGAGAAGATCCCTGCCCGCAGCCCCTTACGGGCAGACCGGCATGGCAGGGATGCACATCATGCGCCGCAATGCGGCAGACTCAGGCTTTATCGCCCGCGCGTTCACGCTTCTTGCGCTCGTTCGGGTCAAGGTAGCGCTTACGCAGACGAATAGCGGAGGGAGTCACTTCCACCAGTTCATCGTCTTCAATGTAGGCAATCGCCTGTTCCAGAGACATCCGGCGCGGCGGCGTCAGGAACAGGGCTTCGTCCTTACCGGACGCACGCATGTTGGTCAGCTTCTTTTCGCGAACGCCGTTCACTTCCAGATCGTTTTCGCGGGAATGTTCACCGATGATCATGCCGACGTAGACTTTCTCGCCAGCATCAACAAACAGTGTGCCACGGTCCTGCAGGGAGTACAGGGAATACGTGGTCGTGTTGCCATCTTCCGCAGAGATCAGGGACCCGTTGCGGCGGCCTTCAATCGGGCCAGCATAGGGCTGATAGCCGTGGAACAGACGGTTCATGATACCCGTGCCGCGCGTGTCGGTCAGGAATTCACCATGATAGCCGATCAGCCCGCGGGACGGGATGATGAAGGTCAGACGCACCTTGTCACCACCGGAGGGGCGCATGTCCTGCATCTGGCCTTTACGCAGAGACATTTTCTCCACGACAACGCCGGAATAGGGCTCGTCCACGTCAATGGTCACTTCTTCGTAAGGCTCTTCGCGCTCACCCGTTTCCTCATTGGTGCGATACAGCACGCGGGGACGGCCAATGGTCAGCTCAAAGCCTTCACGGCGCATGGTTTCAATCAGCACGCCGAGCTGAAGTTCGCCACGGCCAGCCACTTCAAACGCTTCGCTTTCCGGGCTTTCAGACACGCGAATGGCGATGTTGCTTTCCGTTTCCTTGAACAGACGGTCACGAATCTGGCGAGACGTCACCTTCTTGCCTTCACGGCCGCCCAGCGGGCCATCATTCAGGCGGAACGTCATGGACAGCGTCGGCGGGTCAACCGGAATGGCCAGCAGCGGCTCGGTCACTTCAGGGGCCGCAATGGTGTCAGGAATGGTCGCTTCGGACAGACCGGCAACGGCCACAATGTCACCAGCTTCCACTTCTTCAACGCCCACGCGGTCCAGACCACGGAAGGACAGCAGCTTGGTCAGACGGCCCGTTTCCACCACGGAGCCATCAGCGCGCAGCACCTTAACCGGCATGTTGACGCGGGCGCGGCCCTGCTCAACACGGCCCGTCAGCACGCGGCCGAGGAAGTTGTCGTTCTCAAGGATGGTGGCCGTCATGGCGAACGGCTTGTCCTTGTCCAGCGCCGGAGCGGGAACATGCTTGAGGATCAGGTCGAACATCGGGCTGAGGTCTTTCCGCGGACCATCCAGCTCAACATCGGCCCAGCCCTGACGGCCAGAGGCATACAGCATCGGGAAGTCGAGCTGCGCGTCATTCGCGCCGAGGGCTGCGAACAGATCGAAAATTTCGTTATGCACTTCGTCCGGGCGGGCATCGCCACGGTCAATCTTGTTGACCACAACAATCGGACGCAGGCCACGGGCCAGAGCCTTGCCGACCACAAATTTGGTCTGCGGCAGAGCGCCTTCAGCAGAGTCGACCAGCACCACAGCGCCGTCCACCATGCTCAGAATACGTTCCACTTCCCCGCCGAAGTCGGCGTGTCCGGGTGTATCAATGATGTTGATGCGCGTGTCTTTCCAGACAACGGACGTACATTTGGCAAGAATGGTAATACCACGCTCACGTTCCAGATCATTGCTGTCCATGGCGCGTTCAGCAACGTGCTGATGCTCATGGAACGAGCCAGACTGTTTCAGCAGTTCATCAACGAGAGTCGTCTTGCCATGATCGACGTGAGCAATGATGGCGATATTGCGGATATCCATGAAAAGGCCTGATTTTCCCTACGCGCTAAGCCGCCTCCGACGGTCTCTTTGTCGGGGCGGTTCGTCGCGGTCTATAATTTCGCTGGCCCGTTGATAATCGCCAGCGCGGAATATTGCACGTAAAATCCTCACAAGGTCCGCAACTCTTCCATGCCGCGGGCCCCGCACCCCCGCCTGCCAGAGCATTTTAACAACCCAGATCACAGGGCCGCACCATTGGACAGCCGGGGTAAATGGAATTAAGGATCACTCTCAACATCTCTCTTTCCACCGCCACAGCAGGACAACGCAGCCGTGCGCCTGAACGAGCTTCCCCTTGAGTGTCAGGGCATTATTGACCACGTCGCCCCCACAACCCCGGCAGACCCCATTGCCCGGCGGCTGGAAGAATTTGGCTTTGTCCCCGGTGAACCTGTGAAAGTTGTTGCCTTCGGTCCGTTCGGGGGAGACCCGATGGCTGTGGAAATCGGGTTTACGCGCTTTGCCCTCCGCCGCTCGGAAGCGGCGCGGGTTGTCATGCAAACCGCGCAGGACTCCGCCCCAACACTCAAAGCACTGGACCCGGCCCTGCATACTGCGCCCCCCGCCCCGACGGAGGAGGCATGACCAGCACCCTGCCCCAGCGTGTTGCTCTGGTTGGCAACCCCAACTGCGGCAAGACCGCCCTTTTCAATCAACTGACTGGCAGCCGCCAGAAGGTGGCGAACTATGCGGGCGTGACGGTGGAGCGCAAGGCTGGCCGCCTGACGACGCCCGCGGGCCGCGCCGTCCAGATTCTTGACCTGCCCGGCACATACAGCCTGAACGCCACCAGCCCGGACGAGGCCGTCACGCGGGATGTCTGCCGGGGTGTCTATAAAGGTGAGCCAGCGCCGGACCTGCTGATCAGCGTTGTGGCCGCCACCAACCTGCGCCTGCATCTGCGCTTTGCGCTGGAACTCCGCCAGCTTGGCCGCCCTATGGTGCTGGTGCTCAACATGATTGACGCCGTGCGCAGGCAGGGGCTGGAAATTGATGTGCCGCGCCTGCAGGCGGAACTGGGTGTGCCGGTTGTCACGGCCATTGGCGTCAAGCGCGGCGGAGCGTCGGAAATCCTGTGCGCGCTGGATGCGCCCATCCCGCCACCCCCGGCCCCGCTACCAGAAGGAGCGGACCTGCACACGGAAATCCGCCGCCTGATGGCGCTGTGCGTCCGCCGCGCAACGGAACGCCACCCGCAACTGGATGCCCGGCTGGACCGCTGGGTGCTGCACCCCGTCTGGGGCATGCTCATCCTGCTGGTGTTGCTGTTCATCATGTTTCAGGCCGTGTTCTCATGGGCGCAGCCGTTTATGGACCTGCTGCAAAGCGGCATGGACCAGCTTGGCGCGTTTGTTGGCGCCTTGCTGCCCGAGGGCATTCTGCGCAGCCTGATTGTAGAGGGGGTGATTGCCGGGGCGGGCACCGTGGTGGTCTTCCTGCCGCAGATCCTTATTCTCTTTTTATGGATTCTCGCTCTGGAAGAATCCGGCTACCTGCCGCGCGCCGCCTTCATGCTGGATAAGCTGATGGCCTCCGCCGGGCTGAGCGGCCGCTCCTTCATCCCGCTACTCTCCAGCTTTGCCTGCGCGGTGCCGGGCATTATGTCCACACGCACCATCCAGAACCCACGGGACCGGATGGTGACCATCCTCATAGCCCCGCTCATGACGTGCTCTGCCCGTCTGCCGGTTTACGCGCTGCTGATTGGCGCCTTTGTGCCAGCCCGCACAGTGCTGGGGCTGTTCAACCTGCATGGGCTGGTGCTGTTCGCCCTCTACGCCGCAGGGGTGCTGAGCGCGCTGGTGGTCGCCCGTGTGCTGAAAAAGCGGGACACGGAAGAACACCCGCTGCTGATGGAACTGCCGAGCTACCGCCTGCCCGGCCTGCAAAGCCTGTGTATTGAACTCTGGCAGCGCGCGCGCATTTTCCTCTCCCGCGTGGGCACCATCATCCTTACCCTCAGCATTATCATGTGGGCGCTTTCCAGCTTCCCGGCTCCGCCTGCGGGGGCGGAAGGCCCGGCGATTGACTGGAGCCTTGCCGGGCATATCGGCCATCTCATGCTGCCGCTCTTCGCCTTTATCGGCTTTAACTGGCAGATCTGCGTGGCCCTTATCCCCGGTCTGGCCGCGCGGGAAGTGGCCGTGAGCGGTCTGGCAACCGTCTATTCCGTCGGCGCGTCAGAAAGTGATGCCGCCGCCCAGCTTGCCCCGCTGCTCTCGGCCCACTGGAGCCTTGCAACGGCGTTCTCTTTGCTGGCATGGTATGTGTATGCGCCGCAGTGTTTTTCCACACTGGCCGTTATCCGGCGGGAAACCGGATCCTGGCGGCTAGTCTGGGTTTCCGTGGCCTATCTGTTCGGGCTTGCCTATCTGGCCTCGTTCCTGACGTACCGCATCACCCTCTTTTTCACTGGCTAATGCCCTGCGGCTGATAACAGGAGGACACCTGTGACACAGATTATCCTCGTTGCTCTGATTGTCGTGTTCTGCGCGGCCTACTGGCTGCAAAAACTGGCCCCGGCAACTCTTGTGCCGTTCTGGCGCAGTCTGGCGGGCCTGCTGCGCAACACCCAGCATCTGCCCGGCCTGCGCGCCCGTGCCGAACGGCTGGCCACCCCCGGCGGCCTGCGGACTGGCTGCGGCAGCTGCAAAAACTGCGATGGCGGTAAAGGGGGCGGCTGCCACTGAACGCCGTAAAAACGGCGGACCGGGAAGACGGGCAAAGGTGAGCCTCATACCACCCCGAAGCCGTGGGACCCGGCCCGCCACCGGCTTGTCTTACGCCGCCATTCTGTTCCTTCTCGCGCTGACACCTGCGGCGAGAAGCCATGCCACCTCCGCACGGGCTGACGGACCCCAAGACACCCTGCCAGACCAGACGCCACAACGCATGGTTGTGGATCTGACCCCTGCCCCCGGCGTCACCCAGCGCATTCTGGTCCTCGCACCCCCTCACCCCCGCGCGACCCTGATCCTGCTGCCCGGTGGCACCGGAGATATCGGGATTGCGCGCAACGGCGCACTTCACCACACCCAGAATTTTCTCTTACGGATGCGGGCGGAATGGGTGGCGCATGGCTATGCCGTCATTATTCCTGATACACTGACCCATAATAGTCCGCAGGCCCATAACAGTCCGCAAACCCATACCAGTCTCCGGGCCCACACCACTCTGCGGGGCACGCGCAGTTCCCCCGCCTATGGGGAGCTTGTGGTCAGTCTGGCGCGCTATGCCCGCACACAGCATGCCGTTCCTGTTTTTCTGGTGGGTACAAGTCAGGGCACCATTGCCGCGACTAACGGCGCGGCCCGTGCATCCGCAGGGCTGATTGCCGGACTGGTGCTGACGGAAACAGTCGCTCTGCCGGGGCATCTCAGCACGGAAACGGTTTTTGACGCCCACCCGCAAAATGTGCGCGTGCCTGTGCTGATTATCGCAAATCAGGAAGATGCCTGCCCGGTGGCGTCTCCGCGCATGGCCAAGCAGATTGCGCAGGCCATGACGCACGCGCCGGAGGTCCGTCTGCTTTCTGTCAGCGGCGGCCCCCGACACGCCGCAAAACCATGCAGCTCGCGCTCGGCGCATGGGTATGAGGGCATGGAAACCTCCGTGAGCCGCATGATCCTCTCATGGCTTCAGGCTCACGGAGCGTAACTCTCAGAGACAGGACGCCTCAGTAGGTAAAGCTGACTTCACCAAGGAACATTCTCCCCGCAGACGGTGTCGCACGGTTGGAGAACAGGCTCTGATAGTTCAGACGGTTTGCAAGGTTGTAGCCGTTCATGGAGACTTTCCAGTGCTTGTCAAAGCGGTGAGAAATCACGGCACTGAAGTCCAGATTAGCCGGAGCCCGCAAGGTGTTGGCTGTATTGAGCCACACATGCTGCCGCCAGGTGATACCGCCGCCAAACGAGATATTGTACGGCGTATGCGCAAACGCATTATAGACAGACCACAGCGTAGCCTGATTATGCGGAACATACTGAACATTCTTGCCACGATTGGCTTTGGTGGCGGAATAGGTTGTATCACTGTCATACAGAGCGTACGTCGCCGTTACGTTCCAGCCCGGCAGAATAATCCCGCCAACAGACAGTTCCAGCCCCTGATTGCGCTGCCGGTCCGATGATCCCTGCACTTCCCCCGTCACCGGGTCCGCATTGATGGTGTTGCCCTTATCGAGCCGGAAGACAGAGGCCGTTGCGCCAATCCGGTCATGAAACAGGCTGTATTTGGCGCCAAGTTCATAAAGCTGAGACTTTTCCGGGCTGGCGAACGAGTTCGTGCCGGGGCGGATCGGCACAGACCCGTTGGTGACATACATCCCCATCGGGGTGGTGGAGCTTGCCCATGTGAAATAGTACGTCTGGTGGTCGTCCGGTGTGGCGACAAGGCTGACATTGGGGTTGAACACACCGCTGACATCATGGAAGTGGCTGTCAGGGTTTTTTGCAATATCCCCGCCTGTCAGATTATAGCTGGTCTGCCAGCGGTCCCAGCGGAACCCGCCTTTAACGGACAGCCATTTTGTCAGCCAGATCTGGTCAAACAGGAACAGGCCGGTATCAAAACCATAGCCGCTGCTGTGAGATTTGGCATGCAGGCTACCCAGAGAAACCAGTCCTGCCGGATTACTGTCCCCCGGAACAAGGTCGAGATTCCCCACATACGGGTCCGGGTTCACAAGGCTGGCATAGGGTTTGGCGTTCAGATACGTGGACTGTGAGCGCACGTCATTCACGCGCTCAATATCAAAACCGGCCACAAGCTGATGCCGCAGGAAGCCGGTGTTGAAGTTGGCCACCATGGACGCCACATTCTGCACGGACCAGCTTTTCTGCTCATAGGGCAGAGGAGCCATATACGTGCCTGGCCCCGTGCCGTTCCCTGCCCCGACCGGGCCGGAACGCGCGACAAGCGCTGCTGCCGGGTCTCCGTTGAAGTAATTATTGACGCAGGTTGTGTCACACGTCGCTTTGGACGCCGCAAAGGTGCGGTAATACTGGCCGCCGCGCAGATCATCATAAATGGTAATATGGTCGTTCACCTTATAGGTGAAACGGGCCGTTTCCATATTATCGTTCGTCGCGTTCTGGTCGTTATTGGTGCCGTACCAGTTGGTCCGCTTTATCCCGTATTCCGTAATGGGCATGCCGTAGGCCGCGCCGGGTTTTGTGACAACCGGCACCCCAAAGTCAGGCACGGAATTTTCCTGCTGGTGCATATATTGCAGGACCAGCGTGGCGCGCTTGCCCAGACCAAAAGCAATGGAGGGCGCAATGCCCCAGCGGTGGGAATAAATAAAGTCCCGCCCGACAACATTATGCTCATCCCCCATGCCCGTCAGGCGGAAGGCGGTCGAGCTGTCCAGCTTCTGGTTGATATCCAGCGTGCCGCGATAATAGCTGCCGGAACCACCTGAAAATTCGGACGAATAATGGTTCTGCAGGCCGGGGGTTTTGGTCACCATGTTAATGGCGCCCCCCGTTGTGCCATTCCCGAACACTTCCGAGGACGGCCCTTTAATGACGGACACGGAATCAAAGTTGAAGGAGTCACGGGAATAGACACCAAAATCCCTTAACCCGTCTTCATAAATATCATTCTGCGCCTGAAAGCCGCGGATCAGGAACTGGTCCCCGTTCATGCCGCCCGCACCTTCCCCGATGGAAGAGGTCACGCCGGGCACGTTGCGCAGGGCTTCATCCAGAGATTTTACGTTCTGCTGGCGCATGAGCGCCTGCGGCACGACATTGATGTTCTGCGGCGTGTGCATCACATCCTGCGGCATACGGGACAGGCCGGTAGAGTCATGCATGGTGTTAAAGCCATGCCCTGTGACTGTCAGGCGTTCCTCATCCGTGGAATCCACACTGGCAACGCGCGTGGCAGGCGTTACGGCCTGAGCATCGGCTTTATGGCGCTTGTTTTCACGCTTTGAGGGCTTTTTATCCCCCTCATGCAGCGCGTCCGCAGACGCTCCCCACGCATGGGCTGAGAAAAAGAGTGCGCCCGCAACAGAGACCGGCGTGAGATACGCCTTATATGTCCTTGTCATTCACCTGCCTTCTGGAATTGTGTCAGTGCCGACACACATAAGGAGCAATTGCGAATTATTCGCAATGAATTTTTGTCTAACATTCCATAAAAACATGGCTGGGTTGCTTTTTGTAAAATCCTCCCGGAAGCCGCTCACAGCACCCGCAGGCAGAAAAAAGCATAAAAACCATACAAACTTCAGAATTCTGCTATTCAGGACACCTCCCGGCATGGGCGCGCTATGCTGGTCTTTTTGCAACAGTGTCTGGCCTTCTTCTCTTGTCCCATTCTGCTCCGTCTTCAACGCCACTCCGTCTGCCTGTGCTGTCTCTGGTGTCCGTCGGGATGATTTTCGGCCTGACGTACGGGCTTAGCACCCCTCTCCTCACCTTTTCTCTGCTGGACCACGGCTACGGCCCGCATCTGATTGCGGCACTGGCCATGATGCACGGCGTTGGCGTGCTGGGTATTGCCCCCTTCCTGCCCCGGCTGGCCGGATGGGCCGGGCCGCGCAAGGTGCTGCTGGTGGCGCTGGCCTGCACGGCAGTAACGCTTGTTCTGTTCCCCGTCGTGCCCTCCGTGTGGTTCTGGTTCCCGCTCCGGCTGGTACTGGGCATGGCGACGGAGAGCATGCTCATCATGTCAGAAAGCTGGCTGAACCAGAGCACGGATGACAGCAACCGCACGCGCACAATGGGGCTGTACAGTGCCCTCATGTCCTCCGGTTTTGCCGCGGGGCCGGTGCTGCTCACGCTGGTGGGGCGGCATGGCATGGCCCCGTTTGCCATCTGCACCGTGTTTGTGCTGGCGGCCTTTACGCTGGTCAGCATGCCGTGGATGCACGCCCCCCGGCCGGAACGCCCGGCCCATAGCGGCCTGTGGCGCTATATCGGGCTGGCCCCCATTGCCATCTGCGTCACCCTGCTCATGGCCATGCTGGAGGCCGCGAGTTCCGCCTTTCTGCCGCTATACGCCCTGCATATGGGCTGGACGGAACGGCAGGCCACGCTGCTGCTCTCCGTCATGCTGCTGGGGGCTATTGTGCTGCAAACCCCGCTGGGCTGGCTGGCAGACCGGCTGAAAAACCCGCGCGCCCTGCTTATTGGCCTTGGCACTGCCTCCACACTGGGGGCGCTGCTCTGTCCTGCCGCCATCAGCACCCCGGCACTGGCCTACCCGTTGCTGTTTATCTGGGATGGCCTGTTTGCCGCCCTGTATACTGTGGCCATGTCTGTGGTTGGCAGCCGGTTTTCTGGTGGGGATCTTGTGTCCGTTTACGCGGCGACCTCACTGGCATGGGGGCTTGGCTCCTTTGCCGGCCCCGGCATGGCCGGATCTTCCATGGCGTTTTCTCCCGCCAGCGGCCTGCCACTGTTTGTGGCCTGCGCCTGTGGGCTGTTCACACTCCTGCCGGTTTTTCTGAAGAACAGAGCCTGAAAACGCCTCTTCTCCTGCTCTTGCGCGCGACCCCAAAAAAGATAAAATCTGCGCGCTTTGTAAAAAACATCTGTAACTCAAAAGATATTCTATGAAAAAATTCCTTTTACCTGTTTTTCTCTTTGCATCTCTTTCAGGCTGCCTCAGCGCCCATACAGAAATGCTGGATGAACGGACGGCCATCATTTCCGGCAAAGGGTCTTCTTTTAATGACCTCGCCAGCGTGACCCACAAGGTCTTTCTGGAAGCCGCGACCACGGCCCAGCAGCGGGGGTTTCAGTATTTCCAGATTCTGGATGACAAGCAGGGCTACCGCCCGACCTACGTGCAGAATGCCGCCACCTCCACCACCAGTGGCAGTGTGACAAGAACAGGCCGCCATTCCACTTATTACAATGAGACCACAACCAGCACCCCGGCCTCCGTCACCCGGCTGGACAAGCCGATGAAGGAGACGGTGGTGCGGTTCTATAAAACCGGGGAAGTCACACCCGGCCAGCCCGGCATCTGGTCTGTGCAGAGTATTTTATCCGCCAACGGCGGCTGAGGACCTGAAAACCCGCGGCCTTCAGGCCGCACCGGCACCCTGCGTGTTGACCTGAAGGCGGTAGAGGGATTCCCCCGCACACATAAACAGCCAGTTCCGCTTCGGCCCGCCAAATGTCAGGTTAGACACCCCATGCGGCAGGCGGATGCGGCCAATCAACTGGCCTTCCGGGTTGAACACAAACACGCCGCACAGACCCAGCGGACCACCCACCCCGCACCAGAGATTGCCGAAGATATCGGCCTTCATCCCGTCCGGCCCCATCTGCACGCCCTGAAAGCGCATGTTGGTGAACAGACGCGGGTTGGAGAGGGTATTGTCCTTTTTCACGTCAAACACATGCACGGCCTGATCCCCGTCATGCCCGTGGCCCCCGGCCTGCTTGCCGGAGGAAATGACGTACAGCCGCGCATGGTCAGGCGAAAAGCACAGACCGTTAGGGTTCGGCAGTTGTTCCTGTGTTAAAACACACTCGATCCGGCCTGAAGGATCAATCCGGAACGTATGGTCAGCCTGCCGTTTGACGCCGCCTAGCTCCCCAATCAGTTCCTCGCCAATCCGCCAGCGGATATGCCCGTCCGGGTTTGCCTCACCGCCCGGTTCATCCGCGTGACCTTCCGTAAAGCCATCGCCATAGCCGGGGTCGGTAAACCAGATGCTGCCATCGGGGTGCGCAATCACATCATTCGGGGAGTTCAGGGCATGACCTTCATACCGGTCAGCCAGCACGTGGGCTGAGCCGTCATGCTCCCAGCGGATCACGCGGCGCAGAAAATGCTCGCAGGAAATCTGGCGGCCCTGATAGTCAAACGTATTGCCGTTGGAATGGTAGGATTCCGGGCGAAACACCGTCACCTCACCCGTTTCCCACAAATAGCGGTACTGGCGGCTGGTCACGGTATCGCTCAGCAGCAGATACCTGCCCTCGGCAGACCAAGCCGGGCCTTCCAGCCAGACGCCCTTATCCCATACCCGGTGAATCGTCGCCGCGCTGAACAGCAGGTCCCGGAAGGACCGGTCAATCACCATCACATCCGGGTCCGGCGTATAGGCCGGAGGCGCACCCGCCCCCCACTGGCGCGGCGGGGTGGTGGTGACATCCGCCGGGCGCGTCGTTTCCGGCTGGGCAGGTGCTACGGCATTATGGTCCGCCGCCTGTGCGGCAGAGGAGACGGCAAGACCCGCAGGCACACAGGCAAGACCCTGCAAAACCGCGCGGCGCGGCACATTGTTGCGGCGTATTGCCTGAACCATTGTGTCTGACTCCTGCCCTCATCCGGCGCGCTGTCCACAGATGCGCGCTGCTTGTCCGTTTCCAGTGTCATTCCTCGGGCGATGTGTCCACCCGGAGAGCGGACATGCAGGGCAAATCCGCAGAAAATTCAGATCTTCAGGGGATTCTGGCCACACGCAGCGTATTGGTGGAGCCACTCACGCCAAACGGCACGCCTGCGGCAATCACAATGGAATTGCCGGAGCTGCCTATTCTGGCGCGGCGCACCACCTCCAGCGCGGAGTCCACCATATCCTCCACGTTCATCACCTGCCGGCCTTCATTCACAAAGGCCCGCACACCCCAGACCAGCGCCATGCGCCGCCCGGCCTCATGCGTGGGGGTAATGCCCAGAATAGGGCAGGATGGCCGCTCCCGCGCAATGCGGAAGGCCGTGGCCCCCCGGTGCGTGTAGGCCACAATAGCCGGTGCCTTGAGCGTATCCGCCACCTGCTGCGCGGCTCCGGCAATGGCGTCCGCCACGTAATCTTCCGGGGCCATGCGGGCCCGCGCCATCATGCTCTGCCATTCGGCATCCTGCTCGATACGCCAGATAATCCGGTTCATGATCCGCACCGCCTCACGCGGATACTGGCCGGCGGCAGATTCGGCTGAGAGCATGACGGCATCCGCGCCATCAAACACCGCCGTCGCTACGTCTGATGCCTCAGCGCGGGTGGGTGTTGGGGAGGAAATCATGCTTTCCAGCATCTGGGTCGCCACCACCACCGGCTTACCAAGGCGGCGGGCCAGACGGATAATGCGCTTTTGTACCAGCGGCACGTTTTCCGGCGGCAGTTCCACGCCCAGATCCCCACGGGCGACCATAACGGCGTCCGTCAGTTCCAGAATGGCATCCAGATTATCCAGCGCCTGCGGTTTTTCCAGCTTGACCAGCAGGCTGGCGCGCTCACCCACCAGCGCCCGGGCCTCGCTCACATCTTCGGGCCGCTGCACGAAGGAGAGCGCGACGTAATCCACCCCCAGATCCAGCGCAAACGCCAGATCCCGCCGGTCCTTTTCCGTCAGGGCCGGGATGGGCAGCGCCACATCCGGCACGTTCACGCCCTTATGGTTGGAGAGCACGCCCCCGACATCCACCGTGGTTTCCAGCCAGTCCGGCCCCACGGCCTGCACCACGACGGCCAGCTTGCCATCATCCATCAGCAGGCGGCTGCCGGGTCTGGCTACGGCAATAATTTCAGGATGCGGCAGACAGACGCGGGTTTTATCCCCCGGAACGTCTGAGAGGTCGAACCGGAAAGACGCGCCGGGTTCCAGCAGCACCTTGCCATCCGCAAAGACGCCAACCCGCAGCTTTGGCCCCTGCATATCCGCCAGAATACCGATGGGTTCTCCCAGTTCGGCCTCCACCCGCCGCACAATGGCGTGGCGGGCGGCATGGTCCTCATGCGTCCCGTGGGAGAAGTTGAAGCGGAACACATCCGCCCCTGCTACCGCCAGATCCCGGATTGTCTCGTAATCGCTGGAGGCCGGGCCAAGCGTTGCGACAATCTTGGTCCGGCAGATAAGCGCGTTTGAGGTCGGCATGATCAGTCCTTCTCCTTAACGTAACCGGGTACGGGGTTCAGGAGGGCGTGATCGCTTCCTCCGCATCAACACCCCAGATCGCACGACGGGGAACCCAGCCGGTATAATTCTTAACCGAGACCTTGCACCATTCAGCCCCGGCCGCACATTCCTTAACTGATCCCACAGCACCGGGTTTCAGAACAGCAATCACAGGTGCATCGTTGCTGGCCGTGCCGCGCATAACAACCGTGCCCGGCTCATGCCCGGCATCGGCCGCTGTGGGAAGGGTTGCCACCACGCGCGTATCCATATGGCCGGACTGCGATTCCTTGTTGCCGTTTTTGTCCAGCTTGACTTCAAGCGGAGCATCGCTGCCCGGAGCTTCACCCGGCACAAGGAAGTCCCGCCCGCCGGACAGCGTGGCCTGCTGAATCCAGCCTTTCTGGCCGGTCGAATCTTCCACCAGACGCCAGACGTCAAACTCGCGCTCAATCCGCACGGGCATCCCGCGGCGATGATACACCCACAGGATCGGGAAACGGCGGCCCGGCCCGGCCCGCATATTCACTTCATCAGAGCGCAGGGCGGCATAACGCGGCAGTGGCAGACCCGTCACGGTCCCCTTCGGCGGTTCCGGCGGTGTTGCTGCGGCGGGCGGCGTGGCAGGCTGTTCAGCAGCCTCGGCCCCGGCGGCCCCGGCGGCGGCACCCGCTGCGGCCGCACCAGCAGCCGCGGCTGCCGCTTTATGGCGGGCAGGCGCGTGGGCCGTCTGGCCTGCGGCGTGATGCCCCTTGGTGGAGGCCGCCTTAGCCGTCTCATGGTGGGGGTGATGCGCACTCTTGCTGTCCGCCGCAGCGGCTTTTTTACCAGCAGGCTTGTCCGCCGCTTTCTTTTTGGCAGCAGCGTGGCCCGCTTCAGCGTGGTGGGCATGGTGCTTGTGCGCGGCGGGCTTTTTCTCAGCAGCAACCGCGCCAGACAGCGCGACCGCACACCCTGCCAGGCAGGACAGCAGTCGGAACCGGAAAGTCAGAGGCAATGTGAACATCATGCCTGCATCCCTGCCAAGAGAGAAACGCCGGGGCAAGCGGTTTTTAGAAAACCGTCACGCGGGCTGCCCCTGCCCTGTCCAGAAACGTAGGCAGGCCCACAACTGCCACGCCATCTGCCAGCTCTGCGGGAGAAAGCCCCATGGTCTTTACCCCGGAGTCGCACACCATCAGCGTGGCATCCATCTCCAGCAGGGCGGTCCGCAGGTCAGACAGCCCGGCAACTCCGGCGGCCGTCCGCCAGTCCTCATGCTCTGCGTCTTCCAGCCCGTCCCACCCGGCCGCAAACGCCGCAACCCCGGCCCCCATGCCAAACAGCACCACACTCTGGCCCAGCGCGCAGGCCGTGGCGGCCAGCATTAAAGCCGCATGGATGCGCTCGTACCGCGCCTCCACAATCACCAGCGCCAGATCACACGGGGGGAACGCGGATGCGCCCACGACAGCGGCAAACCCCGTGCGGCCAGAGGGTGCGGCAGAAGGTGCAGAACTTCCGGCAAAAATTCCGCCAGACTCATGTCCGGTCCGTTCAGCCATCAGACGTCTCCCGTTGCAGTGCCCCGCACACCGGGCATGTGGGGTCCCGTTGCAGGGCGATGGTTGTAAAACGTGTGTTCAGAGCATCCCACATCAGCAGCCGCCCGACCAGTGATGTCCCCAGCCCGAGCAGTTCCTTGAGGGCTTCCGTGGCCTGAAGGGTGCCCATGACACCCGTCACCGCGCCAAACACCCCGGCCTCGCCACAGCTTAACCCCTGTGCCTCACCATCGGTCTGCGGGTAGAGGCAATGGTAGCAGGGGCCGCCCCGCGCCGGATGAAAGGTGGAGAGCTGGCCTTCAAACCGCTGCACAGCAGCAGAGACCAGCGGCTTTCCGGCCCGCACGCAGGCCGCGTTGACCAGATAACGGGTGGTGAAGTTGTCACACCCGTCACACACCAGATCATACCGGCTCACCAGATCATCCACCGTCGCGGCTGTCAGCCGCATGGGCCATGTTTCGAGCGTGACCTCCGGGTTCAGGGCTTCCAGCGTGGCGCGGGCAGACTCCACCTTGGGTGTGCCGACAGACTGCGTTGTGTGCACAATCTGGCGTTGCAGGTTGGAAAGCTCCACCACATCATCATCCACCAGACCAATCCGCCCCACACCGGCGGCGGCCAGATAGAGGGCAGCGGGCGCGCCAAGCCCTCCGGCCCCCACCACCAGAACGGAGGCCGCCTTCAGCGCCGCCTGCCCCGTCCCGCCGACTTCGGGCAGGAGAATATGGCGGGAATATCGCTGAATTTCGGCTTCGGTGAAGTCAAACGCCATCTGAGCGCCTTTTTGCTGCGGGCAGAGAGCGGCATTTATGCCATGCCCGCCCGTTCCGCGCGCCCTGCTTTTTTCAGGACAGCGCCAGAACACCCTAATTCACATTTTCGTGATCTCATGAAATACCATTCATGAAACTATGCATGGGTGCCATGCGTCTGCTATACGTGATCTGCAATTTTATCATACGAGGAGTGCACCAGATGACCGCCCTCACCTCTGCCGGGCCTTTCGCCCGGCCTGCCAGTCTGAAGACGTTCCAGGCCGCGCGCAGAGTGTGTGTGGCTGCATCCGCGGCAGCGCTTGGCCTGTATCTGGCCTCCCCGTTTGTTACGCTCTGGTCCATCGGCTCCGCCATCCAGACGCATGACATGACGGCCCTCGGTCAGGCCATCAACTGGTCAGAACTGGATGCGTCCATCAAGCACCAGACGCTCTCCGGCCTGCATCTGGAACGGGTCTCGGATGATCTGCCGGATTTCGGCTCATCCTTCGCCACCACAGCCGTGTCCAATGCGGTGGATTTCACGGTGACGCAGGCCAATCTCGGCACACTGGTTGATCAGGCTGTGCCTGCAGCCATTCCGGCCAGCCAGCCCATGCCGTCCTTCGCCACGCTGGCGCAGAAGGCCTCCGTGCGGTTTACCCGGCTGGATCAGTTTGAAGTGGATGTGCCTCTGCCCGGCCACGAGCAGGATACGCCGCTGAAAATCGAGATGCGGATTCAGAACTGGCGCTGGAAAGTGACAAAGGTGGAATTTCCCGCCCGGCGCGCGCCCATCATGCAGGCCTCCGCAGCGCCGTCCAACGCCTGAAAGCCAGAACGGGGGCGGCCCGCAGGCCCACCCCCGTTCTGTTCAGACCTGAAAAAACCGCGGCTTATTTTTCAGCCGGCAGATCTTCTTCAAGAAGAATGATGTTGATGGCGTAGGACACTTCGCCTTCATCATCATCGCGATGAATGGTGCCAATCACTTCACCGTCTACAGCCAGTTCAACCGACATCCCGGCGCGCGGCGGCGGATTAACGGAAAGACCTTTGGCCCCAAGCAGACGGCGCAGCGCAACCTGCAAACGGGCAATTTCAGAAGAAGAAGGGGACGTGCTGCTCATGGGAAATACAATCCTCAGGGAGGTAGGGTTACACAGACAGACGCCTTAAACGCTCTGACCAATCCGGCCCGCTATAGGACACAGCCCGCCCCCGCCGCAACCTTTCCGTCGTCCTGCCTTCACGCCGCCATTTTTGACCTGCCTCAATAGCTACCAGTCCTTCTTATTTTCCGGCCCGCCCTTCCGGTCTGGTCCTCTGTTCAGGAAAGGAGACACTTCAATGATGCGCATGCCCCGCTTTGTAATCCTTTCCGCTCTGGTTGCCGGAGCCCTGAGCCTGTCTACCTTTTCGCACACGCCGCCCCGGCCGCTGGTCGCGGATATGCGCCGGGCGGCTCTGTCCGCCCCGGCGTCCGGGCAGACGGAAACAGACACGGCCAGACCGGCACAGGCAGCCGCCGCTCCCTCAGCACCGGTCAGCACCTCGCTGGCGCGGGCGTTTGCGGCCCCGCAACAGGCCACGGCGTCTGTCAGCCCGCCCGTGCATGTTGAGGCTCAGGCAGACTCGTCCCTCCCCCAGACGCACCCGCAGACAGCCGCCACACAGGCCTCCACGCATCTTTTGCATATGCTGGAAAATGACGGACCTGAGCAGACGGCACGCACCCTGACCAAAAGCCGCAAATGGTCCGACGTGCGGCTGGCTGTGGCCAGCGGGCAGCCGGAAGCGGCCTCTATGGTGGCCGCCCTGATGCCGGAGGCGGACCCGGCAACGGCTCTGTCCCTCCGGGCGGCCATGCGCCGCGCCCTGCCCACCCATCCGGCTGCCGTTCTGGCCGCCATGGACCAGACGGACGGGCCGCTGTTTGGCGCACGCGCTGTCTGCTCCGCGCAGGGTATGTCCCGCAACTGGCAGAGCAATGCCCGCAAGGCGGTGGCGAGCGTGCATGAAATCCATCTGATCACCCGCGCGCGGGACTGCCTGACACGACTGGGTGGCCTGCCACAGGCGGGCTGATCTTTCCACTTAAACATTTCGTGTTACACGCAAACGAGAGCTGACACGGCTCTCGTTTAGTCATACCTATAACGCACGCCAGAATAACAAAAAACGCATGGCAAGCTCTGAGCTATGCCATGACGCAATAAGGTCGTGCCGTCATGCTGATGTTCCGCTGTCCCGGTTCGGGCGCTGTTTTTTTGCCCCCTTACGCACCCGGTGCGTCTCTGCGGCTATGGCCGCGCACATCCTGTTCTGTGCTTTCACTCCTCCCGGTAAACCTTAAAGGGACTCAAGGCCCGCGCAGGCGCGTCCTTCTTAGCGCCTGAGGCCTCTGGCGGCCGTATTTCCCATTGCGTCCGCCCCGCTCGTTTCCTGCCCCCTTTCCGGTTTCCCCTTTTTCAGAGTGTTCTGTCATGAACCACCTGTCCGCCCGTCCTACAGGCGCAGGCCGTGCGCACTGCGCATCCGTCTGCTCCCCCCGGTTCTGCTTTTCCAGCAGCCTCTCCACATATGTGCCTGTCAGAGTTGTCCGGATGGCCCCGGCCGGGGCGCTCCTTGCTCTCCTGCTCCCGCCTGTGGTGGCCCACGCGCAAAGCGCTGTGCAGGCAACGCCCTCCGTCGTGCGGGACCACGCCCATGCTTCGGACCTCAACGTGACGCATGACACCATGCCCGCCCGCCTGTCAGACGTGGTGCGCAAAACGCCGAAAGATCCGGTTGTGCCCAACGGCCCGGAACGTCATTCCACCGAGACCCCGGCGCAGGGCGGGTTCTGGGATAATATGCTGCTGCCGCCGCTGACCAGCCGACCGGAAGCCTACGGCCAGCCGCAGTCTCTGGAACTCAAACCGCTGCCCACCGCGCTGATGCATCAGGGCCCGTGGGGCGTGTTTAACGCCAATACCGGGGCGGCCTCCGGGTTTGGCACGGTTGCGTATTACGCCGTCTCCCGCTGGGCGGAAGACTGGTCCAACCTGCGTGACAAGAAAAACCATATCGACTGGGCAGACCCGCTGAAATACATCCCGCTCAATAACAGTGGCTCTATTTACCTGACACTCAGCGGCAACTTCCGTCACCACGGATTTTATGACCAGCGGGCCGGGTTTGGCACTATCAAGAAAGACCCGGCCTACCGCTCCACCCTGCGCTGGAACGCCGGAGCAGACCTGCATCTGGGTGAGCATGTGCGCCTGTATGGAGAACTGATGAGTGGTCAGGCCGGTGGTATCAACTATTACGGCTATACCGGTGGCCGCTGGCGCAGCAAGCTGGATGCGCAGCAGGCGTTTCTGGAAGTCAAAGGCCATCTGCTGGGCGCCAATATGGGGGCCATGATCGGCCGTATGTCCTTTCTGGATGCACCGCCCTACGTCACCGCAGGCAGCGTTTACCCAACACTCCCCTATTCCTGGAACGGTGTGCGCGGTTACGCCTTCTGGAAGCGCTTCCGCGTGGATCTGTTTGACCTCAGCCTGACCAACAACGCCCCCACCACCGCGTTCCATGATCAGGTGGGCTGGAGAACACGCCTGTTTGGCGCGTACACCTCCTACGCGATTCCGAACTTTAAATTCATGGAGAAAAACAGCCAGATTTTTGTAGATACCTTTTATCTGGGCTACATTCTGGCCAGCAACCCCATTGCCAGCACCACCGGCACCATTGCCGGGTCCACGCATCGTGACACACCCGGCATGCGCGTCTGGGGCAATGCCGGGCCGATTGAATTTTCACTGGGGGGCATGTGGCAGGGCGGCTCCTTTAACGCCGCCAAAAACGGGCCGTCACGCCCTGTCTCCGCCTACTCGTTCAACGCCACCGTTTCCTGGCGCTTTGCCAGATGGTGGGGTAAACCGGCCATCGGCCTTCAGGCGGACGCCATTTCCGGCGGGGATACCCGTAAAAGCCAGACGAGCAGCTGGGGTAACTTCCTCTCCCCGTTCGTGCCCAGCGCCTACTATCTGGATATGAGCACCTATATCGGCAACTCCAACCTGATTGACGTCGGCCCGCTGGCCACCATTGCCACCAGCCGCAACACCAGCCTGCTGCTGAAAGTACCGGTTATCTGGCGCAACAGCACCAATGACGCGATTTATGCCAACCCGACGGCCGCCTACAACTTCCGCCCGCAGGGGGGCTACACCGCCACCATGCCGCAGGCCAGCTTTACATGGCGTGCCACCCGGCACGTGACCTTCAGCCTTGATGGCGAATATATTTTCGCCTCCCGCGCTATGATCAAAGCCGGAGCCTCTTCCGGCGCGTATGTGCAGAGCAATCTGGAACTCACGTTCTGAGCCCAGCCTGCTGTGTTGAGATAACGGGCCTGATGGCCGGGTTTTCCCCCGGGCATCAGGCTTTCTTTTACCGTCTCATTGCCTTTCCGGTTCATTCAGGGGAGACAAGGCGCATCAGGCAGCGTATCGAAATGCTTATGATTTCTGATACGCTGACAAGGTTCCGGGCATGACCGCACCCTCCCCCCTGCAAACCCCTTCCGTGCGGGAACTGACCGTACGCGGCCTGATTCTGGGCGCGCTGATCACCATCGTCTTCACCGCATCCAACGTCTATCTGGGGTTACGGATCGGGCTGACCTTTGCCTCCTCCATCCCGGCCGCTGTCATTTCCATGGCCGTGCTGCGTGCGCTGGGCCGCAGCACTCTGCTGGAAAACAATATGGTGCAGAGTCAGGCCTCGGCGGCGGGCACGCTCTCCTGCGTGTTTGCCACCTTCCCCGGCCTGATCATGACCGGCTTCTGGCACAGTTTTCCGTTCTGGCAGACGGCTGGCCTCTCACTGGCGGGCGGCATTGCGGGCGTGCTGTTTACCATCCCCCTGCGCCGCGCACTGGTGACGGAAAGCGCCCTGCCTTACCCGGAAGGCGTTGCCGCGGCTGAAATCCTTCGCGCCGGGGGAGAGACAGGCAACAGCAAAAGCCTCTCCGCGCTTATCGGTGGCAGCGTTGTGGCGGGGGTCTTCTCCTTTGCCTGTAGCGGCCTGCAAATTCTGGCGGATACCGTCAGCATCACCGGGTCCGTGGGCGCTGCGGTTTTCCGGTTTTCCGGCGGCCTGTCCCTCGCCCTTCTTGGCGCGGGCTATCTGGTCGGTCTGGCCGGGGGGCTGGCCATGCTGCTGGGCTGTGTGCTGGCCTGGGGCCTTGGCGTGCCCTGGCTGACAGCCCACATGCCCAACCCGGAGCATCTGGACGCCGCCAGCTTTGCCAATGCCATCTGGCTGCATAAAGTCCGGTTTATCGGAGCAGGCGCCATTGCCATTTCCTCACTCTGGACACTGGTGGAACTGATGGGCCCCGTCCTGCGCGGCCTGAGCAGCGTGTTCCGCAACCGCAGCGGCGCGCTGGTGCCCGACGCAGACCGTGATCTTTCTCCCCGCACCATGATGGCGCTTCTCGCCGTAACCGTGCTGCTGCTGGGCGGCCTGTTTGCCGCGTTCCTTGCCCCTATGGCGCATGGCATCTGGCCCGCCGTGTGTGCTGCGGTCCTGTTCTGTGTGGTGTTCGGGTTTGTGATGGCGGCCGCCTGCGGCTACATGGCGGGCATTGTCGGCTCCTCCTCCTCCCCTATTTCCGGCATTATCATTATTGCCGCCGTGTTGTGTGCACTGATGATTCTGGGGCTGGAATCCCTCGGCCTGATGCCCGCGGAAATGATGGCGGAAGGGCAGACACTCGCCACCGGCTTCACCATTCTCCTGCTCTCCGCCATTACCGCGACCGTCGCCATTTCCAACGATAACCTTCAGGATCTGAAAACCGGCCAGCTTGTCGGCGCGTCCCCGTGGAAGCAGGAAGTCGCGCTGATAGCAGGGTGTGTTGTGGGAGCCGCCGTTATCCCGCCGGTGCTGAACCTGCTGTATCAGGCCTACGGCTTTGCCGGCGCCCCCATGCCGCGCCCCGGCATGGATCCGGCCCACGCGCTGGCCGCGCCGCAGCCCGCGCTGATCGCCATGATCGCCAAGGGGATTTTCACGCAGTCACTGGACTGGAGCATGCTCTCCATCGGGTTCGGGCTTGGGGCTGTGCTGATCGGGCTGGATCTGCTGCTCCGCCGCCGCCAGCTCTCCCTGCCGCCGCTTGGCGTTGCGGTGGGGATCTACCTGCCCGCCTCCGTCAGCGTCACGCTGGCCGTCGGCGCGGTTCTGGGCTGGGTGCTGAAAAAACGCCGTGCCCCGGCCACTCCCACAAAGGACGCCAGCCACCAGCCAGACGGCACCGCGCCGGAACATGATGCCAGCATCGGCACCATGCTCGCCTCCGGCTTTATCGTGGGGGAAAGCCTGATTGGCGTCGCGCTGGCCGTACTGTCGGGCGCACTGGGGAAAGACAATGCGCTCTCCCTCGCCGCTTTCCTGCCCGCCGGAACGCCCGCCATTCTGGGGCTGGTGGCCTTCTGCGCTGTGTGTTTCTGGTTTAGCCGGAAAGTGCTGCAAAAATAAGGAAAAGCGTCATATCTATCAGGTTTGGCAAACATTGTTTTTTATAGAAACACGTTTTGCCAAACCGGCTTAGAAAGAGGTGATCGAACCTAAAGCTGAAAATGATACTCTGGTTTTTAATCAGCTTTATTATTCTCCCCGCGTTGAAAGACTCTTATTGATGCCGACAGCCACCTTTCCTGCACCCCGGCTTGCCATTGTCATCCCCTGTTACAATGAAGAAGAGGTTTTCGCCTTTTGCCAGCAGGAGCTGAGCGCACTGCTGTATGCCATGGTGCAGGATCAGATGGTACAGCCGGACAGCTTTCTGCTGTTTGTGGATGATGGCAGCCGGGACAGCACATGGGCACAAATCCGCACAGCCTGCACGGAAGAGAACTATGTTCAGGGGCTGAAACTTTCCCGTAACGAAGGCCACCAGACTGCTCTTCTGGCTGGTCTTGCTGCTGCCGCCCCGCAGGCAGACGCAGTTATCAGCATTGATGCCGACCTTCAGGACGATATTCAGGCCATCCCGCGCATGGTCGCCTGCTATCACGCCGGATACGATATTGTGTACGGTGTGCGGGAATCCCGCCAGACAGATACATGGTTCAAGCGCACGTCTGCCGAAGGGTTCTACCGGCTGATGGCAATTATGGGAGTGCAGCAGGTTTTCAATCATGCCGACTTCCGCCTGCTGAGCCAGCGCGCTGTAAAAGGCCTGCTCCGCTACGCAGAACGCAACGTCTATATTCGCGGGCTTGTCCCGCTGGTTGGTTTTCCTTCGACAGAAGTCACCTATACCCGCGGCAGCCGTACAGCCGGAGAGTCTAAATATCCACTCAGCAAAATGCTGGGGCTGGCCATGGAAGGCATTACGTCCCTGACCATCACCCCGTTGCGACTGATTGCCGCACTCGGATGTTTTATCTGCCTGCTTTCAGTAATCGCCGCTCTTTATGTGCTGGTACAAAAATTCAGCAACGCAACCGTAGCAGGCTGGTCTTCCCTTATCCTTTCCATTTTCTTTATGGGGGGTGTTCAGATGCTCTCTCTGGGTATTCTTGGCGAATATATTGGCAAGATCTATCTGGAAACCAAGCACCGTCCCCGCTTCCATATTGAAAGCGTCCTTAGCCGGGGTGCCTTAGCCCCCCTCTCTGACCACACGGAAGAGAATGATTAGCCCCAGCCACGCAGGATGCTTCCTGCGGACGTAGCAGGAATGGCATCATCCTTCGCTTCAAGAGCAGTTCCACTAAGCTCTGGCTCAGTGGAATTTCCATAACTCAGTGGTTATCGAGCATCTTCACCAGTTCGAATGGGTCCATTCAAACTGGATCTGCTCTAGTTGCCCGGACAGTTCCCATGCTACATATTGCTTTATCCTTTTCAAACCCTTCTTCTATAAAGCGTTCAAAGCCTTCTTCTTCTGGATCAGACTTGCTTTGAAATATCACGACCATGGATAACGGAACTTCAATGCCAAGCCTCATTTCTTTAATTGTACCCTTTTATAATGAGGGGGATGGTGTTGAGCTCTTCGCCCAGACCATTATGCCGGTACTGGCAGCCATCCCGGAAACAGAATGGGAAATTCTCTGCATTGATGACGGCAGCAGGGACGACACCCTTAAACGGCTGATTGCCCTGTCCGAACAGCACAACCAGTTCAGGATTGTTGAGCTGTCGCGCAACTTTGGCAAAGAAGCCGCAATGACAGCCGGTCTGGACACTGCGACCGGCGCTGCCGTTATCGTCATTGATGCTGACCTGCAGGACCCGCCAGAACTTATTCCCGACATGATAGACGCATGGAGGAATGGCGCTGAGGTCGTTCTGGGCCGACGTGTAGACCGCTCATCCGACAGTGCCGCCAAGCGCCTCACGGCCTCATGGTTCTACTCCCTGCACAACAGTCTTTCCAAAATCAAAATCCCCTCCAATGTTGGAGACTTCCGCCTGATGGACCGGTGCGTAGTTGACGCCCTCCAACAGCTTCCGGAACGCCAGCGTTTTATGAAAGGGTTGTATGCCTGGGTCGGGTTCCGCACTGTTACTCTGGATTATGTCCGTGCGGCCCGTCATGTGGGTGAGACCAAATTTTCCGGACTGGCCTTATGGAACTTCGCACTGGAAGGACTGACCAGCTTTTCAACACTACCCATCCGCATCTGGACATACGTTGGCACCATAGGAGCCCTTTTCGCCTTGCTCTATGGCCTGTTTATTGTTGTACGAACTTTGCTTCTGGGAAATTCCGTCCCAGGTTATGCCTCACTCTTCTTTGCCGTGACATTTTTCGGAAGTATTCAGATCATCAGCATCGGGATGCTAGGAGAATATATTGGAAGGATCTATGTGGAAACAAAGCAACGCCCATATATCTCATAAGAAAAGTTCATAAAAATATTTCCAACTCTTACAGATAAACTCAAAATTCTCAAACATTATTCAATTTATAGATGAAATCAAACAGTAAATGCTCAGAAGTTAAATTATAAAAATCAGAAAATGCCAATTGTAAATTCATACCTACTTTCCGAAAAGAAATCTTGCGCGGGAACAAAAAATTAGAATATTTATCATAAAGATAGATTCAAACAAATCAAACCAAACTTCTGAAAAATAAGGAAAAGTATAAATGGATAAAATTAAAAATTATTTTTTTTGCTATCGGTATGAGTTTATATTTTTATATTTATGCTCTTTTATATATATATTGCCAAGAATTCTTTCCGATGTAGACTATAATGATGATATATTCCGTTCAGAAACTGGTGATGCTTATTGGTGGTATTATAATGGTCGACCGCTAGTTGTATGGGCCATGCAGGCACTTAACCAAAATCTACTTATGGCTGATATTACTCCCTTGCCTGTTATTCTGGGCATGATATTTTTTGTTGCATGCTGTCTCTTTCTGATGGAAAGATTTTTAAATGACTACGCTACGATCACAAAATTCACATTATGTGCAGCATTTGTTTTAAATCCATTTTTTATATCAAATATGTCATATAAATATGACTCTTTTCCAATGTATATTGCATTAGGATTGTCAATAGTTTCTGTATTTATCAGAGGTAAAAAGTCCAGTGTTTTTTGGGAATTTCCAATTTCCATTATTTTAATATCTATATTGTGCCTTTATCAGGCAGCATTAAGTCTAATCATTTCTTTGATGGCGCTTGACCTATGTATATCCGCAATAAAGAACAATATTAATTTTCGTCACCAAATCTATCGTGCTGTAACGGTTATTTTTTCTTATATTATTTACTCAAAAATTATAGCTCCACACTATCTTCGCTTTATTTATGTTGATATGTCAAAACATATTCCTTTGAACCATGAAGGTATTATTCTTTTAAAAAATAATATTAAGACATCTCTCAATCTGCTCTCACATTTCTACCATGGCAGATTGATGCATGTTTGTATTATTTCATATACAATCATTTATATTCTTGGAATTATTTTTATCATATGTAAGCGGCAGACCGGAAGCCAGACAAATCTCTGGGTTCGTCTGGGAGCTTATATCTGCGGGACAGGCGTCATCGCGCTCTGCGCACTAAGTTTAACCATTTTTCTGCAAAATCCTGATATTCAGCCCCGTGTCTTGCTGGGCACATTCGGCTTCATACTTTCAGCCCCCTTAATTCTGGTTTCAATGTCACGTGCGCCAGTGCCACAATGCTTTGCTATGCTACTTTGTATCATGCAGATAATTCCAACACTTGGCATTTCATTTTCTTTTGGCAATTATCTGAAGCAGAAACAGGCACACGATAGCGACGCAGTAAAAGAAATAGAATTTCACCTCGCACATTATACAACGAATGCCCAAACAAAAATTACGTTCCTTAATGACAACCCTTCTACGCCGTCAATGAACGTAAAAAAAGCGGTTCATCCCTTGATCGCTGATTTTGCAATAACTCAAGGTCTTGGAAGAAACTATGACTGGTATTCAAGAGGTTTTTTGAAAATCAATAATATTTATTATGATCTTGATAATTCATATCAACCAACAAGTAAATTTGTTCCTACTGTCAAAACATGCCATGTCTTAACATATTTTTCTGATAATAGAATCTTCGTATTATTTCAGCCTCAGTGCTAATTATATGATAAATGGGAGGGATTGCTTCCCTTCCTTCAGAAGACGTCACACTAGCTTTGATAGAAATAGAGATTTCTGGGGTAAATTGGTATTCATCTCATCCGGATCATGGCCAAAGCTAGATGAACGAAGTCTGTAAAATAATGAGTCTGCAATCGTAGAGCGTTGCGAAGCGACGAAAATGTTCTATGTGATTGAAGCATTGCTTAGACGGTTATGATGTTTGTCAAAAGTCCAGTTGTAAGGGATGACTACCCTGAGGTTTCTTTTTGTGGAATAACGACCTCTGCTTTCATATCTGCAATCGGTCTGCAGAATTCATTGCTGTCATAAGTGTTTTCGACGATAACAGCACCCGCAGTCTGTCCTTCAGACCATGCTGATGTCCCACTAAGCATCATTGGACCTGACTGCAAGTGAGACATCAGCATAGCCGAGCCAGAGTGCCGGCCAGCATGTAAATTTTCATGGTTAATCTTTCTAGAAATTACACAAACAGTCGATTTTGCAGCTTTTTGTCCGGTCTCTGCCGACTGGTGAACTCGGACGATGACGCTAACAATCACCAGAGATGACTGATCTTTCGGGGCAGCAAGCCAAAAACCCAGCACCAGCAGAAACGGAAATTGAAAACCTATGATGCCTCCAAAACTGCCGCAAGTGACATTCAGAACGGTCTGAGGTATATTTTGAGGTAGACGATCATAGTATACTATAAAAAGCATCCACCTTCATCGGCAATAGACAACGGGGACAATGTGAACACATTTCCTAGATCAGGCCAAGCTGCTCTCAGCGTTGCAGTAATGATCCCGTGCTACAATGAAGAAGTTACCATTGCCTTCGTCGTGCAGGACTTTCGTGCAGCCCTTCCTGATGCGATCATCTATGTTTATGACAACAATTCTACGGATCAGACTATCGCCTGTGCAACCGGCGCAGGAGCCGTTGTCTGCACGGAATCCCTTCAGGGCAAAGGCTACGTCATCCGGCGCATGTTCTCGGACATTGATGCCGACTTTTACATTCTGGTGGATGGGGATGCGACCTACGAGGCCGCAGCCGCGCCCGCCATGCTACGGCTGGCCATGGAAAACGGGCTGGATATGGTCAACGGCGCCCGCGTGACAGACCGGGTAGACGCCTACCGGCGCGGCCATGTTCTGGGCAACCGGGTTCTGACCGGCCTTGTCACCAGTGTTTTTGGCCGCAGGCTGTCTGACATGCTCACCGGCTACCGGGTTTTCTCGCGCCGGTTTGTCAAATCCTTCCCGGCTCTGTCCTCCGGGTTTGAAACGGAAACTGAGTTCACGGTGCATGCGCTTGAGCAGGCCATGCCCATTGGCGAACTGCCAACCCGCTATGTTGAGCGGCCGCCGGGTTCTACCTCCAAGCTGAAAACCTACAGCGACGGCTTCCGTATTCTTGGCATGATCATCAATCTGGTCAAACAGGAGCGCCCACTGATGTTTTTCAGCATCATCAGCGGTCTCACCCTGCTGTGCGGGATCGGCCTTGGCGTTCCTGTCGTGCTGGACTTCTTCCGCACCGGGCTGGTGCCACGCCTGCCCACAGCGGTTCTGGCCACCGGACTGGTGACACTCTCAGCGTTTTCCATGGGTTGCGGCCTGATACTGGACAGCGTAGCACTCGGGCGGCGTGAAGCCAAACGGCTCGCCTACCTTGCCCTGCCTGCCCCTCTCCGGCTGGAAAGCGCCCTGCCTGCCAGTTCCGCCCCTTCCGCCGCCGGACACTGAGCATGGCCGTAAGCCCTGCGCAGAATTCGGAGTCCAGACAGGGACTGCTCTTTACCTGTCTGGCGTTTATCGGGGTTGTGTTCAATCTCCGCGCCACCCTTCCGGGGTATCTGTATTCTGATTCCAAACTCATTCTCGAAGAAATACAGACCCACAGATATAGTGACTGGCACTCCCCTTTTTACCGCTGGTTCCAGTCTTTACCGTGAAATGGGTTTCCCTGTTCCTCGGCCTCAGTCTGGCGCTCTATCTTGTTCTGCTGCCCGGACTATTACGCGCCGGACGCACTTTGGTACGCAACCAGCGCCCACAGGCTTCCTGAACAAAAAAACCTCTGTCCTGATCAGGACAGAGGCCGGAAAACAATGCTGATACCGACCCGGAGAGCGCGTGCGCCCTCCGGGTTTTTTGTTAGTATGTCATGGAGAGGTTGAAGAGGAACGCCCGGCCAATGGACGGCGTCACGCGGTTGCTGAACAGGTTGCTGTAGTTCAGGCGGTTATCCAGATTGTAGCCATTCATGGTGACTTTCCAGTGCTGACCAAACTGGTGAGACACCATTGCGTCAAACTCGACGTTTGCTGGCACGCGCGCCGTATTGGCCGGGTCCAGAAACACGCCTTCCCGCCATGTCACGCCACCGCCAAAGGTCAGGTTATAGGCCTTTTTGGGCGCGAACTCATAGGTGGTCCAGACGGTTGCCTGATTACGCGGCACGTACTGCACCTGCTTGCCCACATCCGCCAGCGTGAGGGACGATGTTGTCTCACTGTCATACCGCGCATAGGTCGCAATCATGTTCCAGCCTTTTACAATCTGGCCGGAGGCACTCAGTTCCAGCCCCTGATTGCGCTGGTTGTCACTGGAGGCCGTGACATCGCCAGAGCTGGGGTCCGTCATGAGAGAGTTGCTTTTTTCCAGCCGGAACACCGCAGCCGTAAAGCCAATCCGGTCATGAAACGCTGAGTATTTCGCGCCAATTTCATACAGGTTGCTGCGTTCGGGTTTGAAGGCCGCATTCTTGGGTGTCAGCGGTTCAGAACTGTTGGTCACATACAGGCCAATCGGCGTGGTGGACTGCGCCCAGTTGAAATAGATCATGGAATGATCATTCGGCGTGTACATCAGGCTGACGTTCGGGTTGAAAGTATCCTGCTTCTGGCCGAGATGCGTATCCGGTGTTGAGGCCACGCCGCCCGTTGCACTGTAGTGGCTGTCCCAATGGTCCCAGCGGAACCCGGCCCGTATGGAAAACCACGGAGCAAGCCAAGCCTGTTCGGAAAAGAATGCGCCGACATCCGTGGCATCACCCGTTTTCCATTCCTTTTTCCCCACGCCATTGGGCATGTTGGTCAGGTTGTTGGCATATTGCCCGGCGGCACCACGTTCCAGCCCCGGCACAAGCATGGACGGGTTCAGCAGGCTGGTGCCCTGACGTGTGCCGTTATAGGCGTAGTTCAGGCGACGATCGTAAATATGTTCCACATCCACGCCGCCAATCATCTGGTGCCGGATTGTCCCTGTATTAAAATTCGCCACAGCAGAGGCGACGTTCTGCACAGACCAGTCATCCTGCTGGTAGGGGTTCGGCCCGCCCAGCCCGCCATTGCGGGAGATTGTGGCTGTTCCCGGATGGGAGGAAAACAGCGCCGCATTACAGACCGCGCCACAGGCTTCCTGCGATGCGGAATAATACCGGCTGTAAAGCCCGCCGCGCGTATCGTTATAGACCGTGATGTGCGGGTTAACTTCCCACTTCAGGCGGCCTGTCAGCATATCATCGCTGGTATTGTCCTGATCAAACGTCGTGCCATACCAGTTGGTGCGGCTGACCCCATATTCCGTAGCCGGACGGGCATATTGCGCCCCCGGTTTTTTGACGGTCGGCACCCCGTAATCAGGAATACGGTTATCAGACTGATGGAAATATTCGATGGTATAATTAACTTTTTTACCAAGTCCGAAAATAATGGACGGCGCGATCCCCCAGCGATGGGAATAGATATAGTCTCGCCCGACCATATTATTCTCATTCCCCATGGCGGTCAGGCGCACGGCAATGGTGTCGGTAATCTTGTGGTTAAAATCCAGCGTGCCACGATAATAAGACCCGCTACCACCTGAGAAGCTCGCGCCAATATGGTTCTGCTCATTAGGCGTTTTGGTGGTGATGTTGATTGCACCACCCGTGGTGCCGTTCCCGAAGACCTGAGAGGACGGACCTTTGATCACGGTCACATGGTCATAATCAAAGGAGTCACGGGTATAGACACCAAAATCCCGCAGGCCGTTTTCATAAATATCATTCTGGGCAGCAAACCCGCGGATCAGGAACTGATCCCCGGACATCCCGCCTTCCCCCTCACCCACGGACGCCGTAATGCCTGGCACGTTCTTGAGCGCTTCATCCAGTGACTTCACGTTCTGCTGCTGCATCAGGATCTGCGGCACAACGTCAATCGTCTGCGGCGTGTGCAGCACGTCCTGCGGCATGCGGCTGATGCCAATGGGCGTGCGCAGCGTGTTCATGGGGGAGGCCGTAACAACCCAGTGCTCGGACTCCGTGCCGTCCTTTTCTTTAACCAGATCCGGCCCGTGGCCCTTCGGGTTGCTCAGCACAGCCTGAGGCTGCCCGGCAAGCTTCTCTGATTTTTCAGGGGCATGAGGGGGGTGCGCAGGCTCTTTCCCCGTTGCATCATCCGCCGCCATGGCAGGAAGGGCCGTGCCGCACCCCAGAGCCAGACCAAAGGCCAGAGGAGCGGGGTGAATCCGCCGGAAAGTGTTTTTACGCATGGGATAATGCAGCCTGTTATAATAAGAGCCTGAAGGTGTCGTGCTGTAACAGCGGATGATAATGATTCGCAAATTTAGATTATGCATAGCTGTCCCGCTTAAACCTTATCGCGGTCTTTCCCCGGCTTTCTCCCGACCTCAGTCGCCTGAGGCCGGGCGGGTTTTTCCCGCAAATCCCAGCCCCAGCAGCACAAGCCCCGCCACAAAACCGGCCCAGCCCCACACCATAAAGGGGGGTGTGAAGCTGAAGCGGACCTCCGCCTGCCCCGCTGGCAGGAGAATGCGTTCAAACAGGCCGTCCTCAAAAACGGGCACGACGGTCTGGCCGTTTACGCGCGCTATCCAGCCCGCCATCATCAGTTCCCGCCGGATCAGAAAAGAGGGCGCGGCACAGTCTGTCCGCACTTCCGTCTGGCTGGCAGCCTGCACATGGCACCCAGCCCCTGCCTCAAAATACGGGGCGGCATGCGGCAGACGATACACATCGGCTGTGGCATCGGTATAAAGCAGCTTCAGGCGGTTTTCCGGTGCAAGCGCCTCGCTGCCCGGCAACGGGAACCCATGCGGCACCAGAGCCAGCGCCACACCCAGTTTTTCAAAAACCTCCGGCCTTTTCGCAAGTGTGTCCGTCAGAAAAAACTGGCCGCCGGAGCGGTTGGGGGTAATGCCGTCAAACGTCACCGGGTCCACATCCGGGCCAAAATCGCGCTGCATACGCGCAATCCACGCGGCTGGCATCGGCACACCATTATGGTTGAGCGACGGCAGGCGGAAATAGGCTCCATAATTCGGCGCGATCACCCCCATCGTGACAAACCGCTGCAAGCCCAGTTCCCGCTGCACGGTTTGCAGCAGGGGCACATTGCGGGGCAGCGAGGCACGCAGGGAAAGCAGGGGAACACAGAACAGCACCAGAGCTTCCCCCAGCACCGCCGCACTCAGCAGCCCCATCCGCGCACGGGCAGAGGGCAGACGCGCGCCCCCCAGAAACGCTGCCACACATACAGCCATCGCTACGCAGGCCAGCGCAACCGAGGCCGCCTCATACCCCCATGTGGGCACCGGCCCGTGGCTGTAGGAACGCAGGGCGGCCCGTGTGGCGCCGTTCATCCACCAGGCAACGCCCACAGCCCCGCCCAGCACCAGTCCGGCCCACAGCACCGGCCGCCTGAAGCGCGCCCCTACCTGCGCCGCAGGCAGAACCGCCGAAAGCCGACACAGATCATCCATCCCGAACACGGCTAGCATCAGCAGGGCCGCCTGTTCCGCCGGAAAGCACAGCCGGTAGAACACCGTGCGCCCCACACCGGGCAGCATATCCACCAGCCCCGTCAGGAGCGGCAGATTGGCCTGTTTGGCCATGCAGATCAGCACATAAGCCGCCAGCATCAGCCGGGCCGGGCGCTCACGTGCTCCAGCCAGCGCAACAAGGGCAAGAAACGGGATAACCAGCCCGATATAGCTGCCCATTGCCCACCATGCGCCAAACTGCTCGGCCTGCCCGTAAAAAAACGGGCCGTTGATGTAAGGGAACAGCGCCATGATCCAGCTTGCATCGGGCAGGCGAACATCCATCACCCCCGCATGCGGCCCGACCCATGCTTCCCGCAGGAAATCCGCAAAGGCAACCAGTTGCGGGGCCGCCAGTAACAACGCCGCACTACCGCCCGCCACAATACGCAGCGCGAAAGAAAGCCGCGCGGATGCAGGCTGCTGCACCAGCCGCAGCACAGCCCAGCACAGGGCCAGTGTGCCAACCAGAAACGCCGTTTCCGGAAAGCCGGACAGCAGCAGATAACCCAGCCCCAGCGCAAGCCAGCCCCAGCCTCCTGCCCCCACATGCGTTCTGGCCCGCTCAATCCCGAACAGGGCCAGTGGTAAAAAGGCCAGTGGCTGACTGGGGCCGTCCGAAGCCCAGCCATAGGTGCCATTAAAGGCATAAAGCAGCGCGCCTGCCAGCACCACGCGGGCGTCCAGCCGCAAAGCGCGTAAAAACGCATACATCGCCAGCCCTGCCACCATTTGCAGAGCAATCTTCATCAGCAGCAGACCGCCGGGCAGGCCCAGCAGCAGCACAAACGGCAGGAAGAACGCGGCGGGCTGATACTCACCGGCCAGCGGCATCCCCACCCCGCTATACGGGTTCCACCAGGGCAGGATGCCCTGCCGCCAGTCAGACGCCACAAGATGCCCCAACGCCTGCACAATCACCCCGGCGCACCCGTCAATCCAGCCGGGCAGACCGGGCAACAGGCCACCTGCCAGCCAGTCCCGCCGGGTGGTGGTGGCCACGGACAGCACGGACAGCGGGTCGGACGTCATCTGCCCCAGCAAAGCCGGGCCGAGCAGTTCAGGCAGGTGAATGACAACAGGCAGCAGCACCAGCAGCGCGACGTGCCAGAGCGGCCAGCGACGCGACGCCGGGCGGGAAAATGCGGTCTCCATAGACCGGCTTTAGCAAAAAGCAGGCGGCTCTTCTACAAGGAGGACGCGGGCTTTCCCCGCGCCCCGCGGCATGGTCAGTGATGCAGCAGAACCGGAAGAGCCGGATGGTGCAGGACATACTCCGTCACGCTGCCCATAATGCGGTTATAGACCATGCCGTGCTGGAAGCCGCCCATTACCAGCAGATCCGCTTTTTCCGTATGGGCCGTGTCCAGCAATTGCTGCGCAATGGCATCCGTACCGCTCCTGTGCGGCAGATGGGCTGTTTCATACGCCACACCGGGCAGCAGATCGGCGGGCATTGTCTCGCCTTCGGCCGAGACGACCATCACCGTCTGCGCATGCGCCAGCAGCATACGGGCCGATGTAAAGGCTTTGCGGCAACTGGCGGACTCCCGCCAGGCCATCAGCACCGTGCGGCCGCACGGGCGGTCCCAGAAGGGCGGCACCAGCAGGAGCGGGCGGTTTGTCTCAAAAATGGAAGCGCGCAGGGCACGATGTTTCTGTTCACTGTCCCGCGCGTCAGGAAAGCTCATAATAATCAGCCCGGCATCCCGGCCATATCCGCTGATCATCCGCTCCACGGCAATTTCCGGGTCCAGCCAGTTGACCTCCACTGCGGAAAGCCGCCCCTCCGGAGAGCCATATTCCTGCTCCAGCCAGCGGTGAAAAATGGCATGCAGCCCAACCGCCCATGTCCGCTGGTCCTGCCGCATGACAAAAATGCTGTCCTCCGTCAGCCCTATCGGGCCCCGGCCATCATACGGGGGCTCACGCGCTGCCAGAACATCAATCCGGTCCCCGCCTGTCTGCCTGATCAGCGCCGCCGCCTGAGAAAGGAGTGCCACGGCCTGATCGGGCCGGTTGAGGATAACGAGGCAGCGTTCCATGCAAAAACCGTCCTTATTCTGCGCCGTCTCCGGGTTACAGCCATGCGGCAGAGGGGCTTGCCTCGCTGAGACGGTTCTGTTCCAACCCGCCATCCGCCCGCGGGTTCCCGCCTCTGGCACCGTGCGGCACGCCCCAGCGCCGGTCTCTCAGGAAGGTGAAGAAAAAACGCCCCCGGCCCCCTCGCCTTTAGGGAGAAGATAAGCGAGAGTTTACTGAGGCCTGCTCGCCAGAGCCTTGTTTTTGAAAGGATAAAACACGCCGTGCTGCTGAACGTGATTGAACGGGGCCCCGAAGCGTCCTCCGACGCCCGACCCCTTCCCCCGGTTGTTCTGCTGCATGGACTGTTTGGCCGGGCCCGCAATCTGGGGTTTGTGCAGCGCAGGCTGGCCGCCACCCGCCGCACACTGGCGCTGGATTTACGCAACCACGGGGACAGCCCCCACGGCCCCATGAGCTTCCAGATTATGGCCGATGACGTGCGGGAGACGCTGGAGCACCATAACGCCCTGCCCGCCCTGCTGCTGGGCCATTCCATGGGCGGCAAGACGGCCATGATGCTGGCCCTGCGCCACCCGGAATGCGTGCAGAGCCTGCTGGTGGTGGATATTGCCCCCGGTGAGGGCGGCTTTACCCGCATGGATGTGCCAGCCGGGCTGGAAAAGCTGGACTTCCCCCCGCATCTGGACCGCGCCGGAGCGGATGCCCTGCTGCATCCGCTGATCCCGAATGAAGCCATTCGCCAGATGATGGTGCAGAACATGCGGCTGGGCGACGCTCCCGGCTGGAGCATCGGCCTTGCGGACATCATGGCGGCACTGCCCACCATCATGAGCTGGCCGGACCTGCCGCCCGGCACGCAGTATGACGGCCCGACGCTGTTTATCCGGGGTGAGATCTCCCCCTACATCCAGCCTAAAAACTACCCCGCCATGCGCCGCCTGTTCCCGCACTACACGCTGGAAACCATCAGCGGCGCAGGCCACTGGGTCCATGTTGACGCCCCCAAACGCTTTGCCGAACTGGCTGAGGCTTTTGCGGGAAAGTAGCGCAGCATTTAAAAACTTCCCTGCCTTCCACGAGATAAGGCACCGCCCTTAAAGCACACCCCCACGCCTCTGCACCCATTGCCGTCTGACGGTATGGAGCAGAGCCGTGGCGATGACGGCAAACGCCAGCGCACAAATCCAGAAAACAAGAGTGAAGCCGGTATTTTCGGCAGTCATAATGTCCAGACACAGGCTGGCCGCCAGCAGGACACCGCCCGCCCACCACACCCACGCACGGTGCAGGGACAGCATAAAAACTGCGCAAAATTGCAGAATTGTTGTATAAGAGTCAGCCACCGTCATGCGCAGACCTCATGGCCCGGAGCGCCTGCACGCAACAGCCTGCCAGACAGAGTGCCACCAGAGAAACACCCCATTGCACGCTGTTCCCCCACGGCGCGCTGCACAGCGCAACCGCCAGTGCAGAAAAACAGCAAAGACCTGTAAAAATCTGCCAGCTTTTCCGCGCGGGCATGAGCAGCGCCAGCAGCAGAAGCAGAAACCAGACAGCAAACACCACCTGTATTTCCCGCTCGGCCCGGTCTGGCAGCGTGACAGGTAACAGATGGTTCGCCAGAAAAAACATGCTGAATGCAACGGGTGTGCCCGCTACCATGCCCGCATTCATCCGGTCCAGCGCAACCAGACGCACCGTGTTCCCCCGGCGCAGGCGGCGCCTCAGCCAGAGCCTCAGCCCGCTCCCCGTCACAACAAGCAGCAGAATACCGGAGGCAAAATACAGCCAGCGTGTTGCCAGTGGCGCAAAATGGGCCACATGCAGCCCGTACAGCACGGCAAACGCGGTAACAGCGGGCCGCTTTTCCTGCGTATCAGACAGAAGTTTTCCGGTCTTTCCGTCAAAACGCAGGACATGCGTGCCAAACGCCAGCCGGTCATTATTATCGCCGAGGATCACAATCGTCGCGGCACTGTCAGACGGATTATAAACGTAAACCTGATTCATGCCTTCCGTTTTCAAACGGCGGGCCGCTTCCTCCAGAACCGAGGCAACAGGAGCCAGTGTACTTGCCGCCCCCGTAGCGGCTGGGGCGGACAGAGAGGGAGCCAGTGCACTCTCAAACGTGGCGGCATTGGGATAATGCGCCAGTGCCGCCCAGGGCATTAAAAGGCTGGCCAGTGTGACCGCCCCGGTAAAGGCAATGGCCAGATGGAATGGCAACGCCGCCACCCCCGCCAGATTATGCGCATCCAGCCAGCTCCGTTGCCCCTTGCCGGGCCGGAATGTGAAAAAATCCAGAAAAATCCGTCGGTGCGCCACAATGCCGGTCAGCAAAACAAACACCAGCGCAAGGGCTGCAATGCCAGCCGTCAGCCGCCCCCACGGATACGGCAACTGCAATTCAAAATGAAAACGGTAGAAAAAATCTCCGCCCAGCGTATCCCGGATCGCATCCGGGGCCCCTGTTACCGGGTCCAGCGCGCGCTGGACAAACGCCCCGTTTTCATCCCACGCAGCCCAGCTAAATGGTGCCCGCGCCCGTGCGGGCGTGATGTACCATGCGGACGCATGCGGCGCGTGCTGGCTCAGCCAGCCAATAGCGGCACGCGTTGCCGCGACCGGGTCCACCGGCTGCCCCCGTAATTCTGGCCGGGCCCATAAGCTGATTTCGGGACGAAACACGCTGAGCGTGCCGGACAGCGTAATAACGTAAATCAGCCATCCGGCAAAAATGCCCGCCATATCATGCACCTGCGTCATCGCGGCCCGGAAACCGGCGCGAACGCGGGAAAACCCGAGCATGGTCAGAAGTGGCCAGCCTGCAAGCCCGGCAAAAACCCCTGCCAGCACGGCATTGACGGGGGATGCGGGCAGCACCCCCGCCACAACAAAGCTCAGAAGTGCCGCAGCACCATAGGCCAGCAGAATGACCGCGGCAGATTTCACCAGGAGAAGCCTATGCTGCCCTGCGCATTCCGCCGTTCCCCATAATAGCAGAAGGCCTGACCATAAGAGGCATATGCCAGACAGTTTGACACAAAATGTTTGTCAAACAGGTTCCGGACGCTGGCAGACGCCGTCCACCCATGCAGCGAGGGAGAGAGGTTGGACAGATCATACTTGATGGAGCCATCAAACAGCGCATAATTCGGCAGCCACACGCTGCCATACGTAGCCTCGCCCCCATAGGCTTTGGCCGTGTAGCGCATACCGCCACCAAACCCAAACCCTTTGAGGGACCCGGACGGCACGGTGTAGAACGCAAACAGGGACGCATTGCCCTTGCCAGACTGAATCAGCGGTTTTCCGGTTGAATCATCACGCACTTTCTGAACACTGACGGCTGCGGTCACCATCAGGCCTTTGTAAACATCCGCATGCGCCTCAAACTCAAATCCGTCAGAATGGACTTTCCCACTCTGCACGCTGTACGGCAGGCTGCCGACAGAAACCAGAACATTGGTCTGCTCAATATGGAAGCCAGCCGCCGTCAGCAGCACCGGCGTTCCGGGGATCTGATATTTCAGCCCACCTTCAAGCTGTTTGCCAAGAGACGGGCTGGCCTGCCGCATGGTCTTCCCGCCATCATTTGACACAAGGCCTGACTGCGGCTGGAAAGATGTGGAATAGCTGATATAGGGCGCAAGGCCGAAATCAAAGTGATACAGGCCAGACGCGCGCCATGTAATCTGGCTGGAGCGCTGCCGTGTATCAGACCCGCTAAACCGCTCGATCTGGCGGGACCGGTACCAGTCATTCCGCAGGCTGCCATTCAGCACCAGTCCGCCCCAGTGGATTTCATCCTGCCCGTACGCACCCACCTGATGTGAATCCGCCTTATAACGCGCAGCCGCCACCTGATCGGGGAAGGTCATGTGATAGTTGGGGTGCAGCACGTTCAGGTCCGGTGCGTCGCCCTGCGTGTACAGCTCACCCGCCTGCTGCCACATATAATCATAACCAAACATCAGCACATGCCGCAGCGGGCCGGTGTTCACATGGCCCTTAAACTGGCTGTCAAACGCCAGATTATGCACATGCTCGTTGGTGCCATAGGCATAGCGCGGCACGGTGTCCGGGCTGCTGTAATAGCCCGCATCATACGTGCTTCGCTGCTCTACCTTGATATCATCATAACGGCCGCGGGAGTTAAAGCTCCAGTCGTCATTAAAGCGATGGCTAAAGATGTAGGTAAAAGCGCCATGTTTCCTGTTGAACTTTTCAACCGCGACATCGCCGTCATAAAAATTACGGGGCAGATAGCCAAAGGATGCCGGTTTCAGGGAGCCTTCCAGCGGAACACCCCCATAAGTGCCGCTTTCCGGATCATACTGGTAATTGCCGAGAATGGTGAGTGTTGTCGGGCCATCACCGCCAAAGCTGAAAGAAGGGCTGATGGAAAAGCGGCGACTGCCGGTTTTGGAGAGCTGCGTGTGCTGTCCGTTCACGGTGCCATACACACGGTAACGCACTGAACCGTTGTCAGACGCAAACCCGCCAACATCCGCATCCACACGGTAGAGATCAAACATACCGCCCGTCGTCGTGACATCACCGTAGGACCGTTGCGCCGTAGGCAGCTTGCTGGACAGGGCGGCAAGGCCGCCGGGGCTGGACTGCCCATACAGTGCGGACGCCGGGCCTTTCAGCAACTCCACCCGCTCCAGCCGGAACGTGTCAGTCTGCCCCACCGCATAACCCGTGGGGCTGTCCTGCATTTTCAGGCCATCAAGAAATGTGGGAACACTGAAGCCACGGAGCAGAAACTGGTCATACCGCGTGCCAATCCCGCCCCGCAGATCCGGCGTGATGCCTGCCGCATAACGCACCGCCTGATTGAGGCTCAGCACGCCGCGCACATTCATCTCATTCCGGGTGATAACGGAGACAGACTGCGCCGTTTCAATCAGCGGCGTATCGCTTTTGGTCGCGGAGGATGCCGTTGTGGCAAGCCTGCGCCCCTGCACGTTAATGGCTTCCGCCGCCGCAGCGCGGTCTGCGGTTTTTGCTCCCGTTTTCCCGCCAGCTTTCCGGGCAGAGGTTTGAGGCGACTGCTGGGCAGGCCGTTTAATAACAGAGGATTTTCTGGAAGGATCCTTTGCCTCAGGTTCAGCAGCAAGAAGGGGCTGGGTGGCGCAGGTCACCCCCAGCACGACAAAAAGGCAGGCAGTACGAGACACGGCTTTCTTTCTCCCACGAAGTCCCTGCCGCTTACATGAAGATGCGAATTATTTGCAATATACAATTTGGCAATGCTCCGGTAATTCCGTGCCCGTATGGACAGGAGACAACAGACACAAAGCCAGCGGGGCTGAGTAAAAATTGCCTTCCGATTGATCCGCTACGGCACATCAGATAGCCTGCCCCCTCATGATGCCTTTTCTTCCTGCCGCTCTGTTTTTTCGATGACATTTTTTTAAAGGCTTTAAGATGCGGTACTGCGGAACGTTTTTCTGGCTGCGTTTCCGGTATTTTCTCTACGCCTGCCGTCTGCTGATTTTCAGACGATGGCAGTGGCTACTGGTTTTAAGCCTGCTTCTGCCAGGACATGCCTTACTCACTCTGGCCAGCATCCCCGGTCGCTTTTTAAACCTCATTGTCGCCGAAAATATCGGACTAACCGACCGCGTAGGGATACTCTTATCCGCACTCATGGTAGCCTGTTTGTGGATTATCCCTCAGACAAAAGCACTCCGGGGCTATGACAACCGGAGTTTCTTCTCGACAGAACCTTTGTCAAAAACCCTTCTCACTACCATAACCGCGAGCCTGATCTTATTCAGTGACTCGCTCTTTATGATTTTGGCCCTTGGCAATCCGGATATTTATCGCTTCGACACACCAAATCTGATTGCACTCAAGCTTTTTGTCTTTGTGCTGGAAGCCTTAAATTTTGTTATTATTCAACTCGGAGTTGTAGAACGGAATGCAACCCTCATAATAGCCCCCGTCATTGCGATTGTACCTCTTGCCCTCAGCTTGCAAAAAGTAGGTTCTTTTTCCACATGGGGTTTTCTTTTTATAAGCCTGACAATTGTGCTGAGTTCTCTAATCTCTCTCAGCAGACCCATCACACAGCATAATAAAAGCCAGAACGACGCGCGTGCACCGGGTCACCGTAACAACAGTCTGATGCGTAACGCTCCACCGTATTTAAGAATACAAATAAAGGCCTTAACCGAGCATTTCTTTCTGTTACCGTTTATCACCTTAGTATCGTCAGCTATACTTTTTGGCACAACCGAGTTGCTAAAAGTTTTCAATTATGATGACAGGACAAGCCTTACTCTTGCAACAGGGTTATCTGTCGTCGCCATGACCATCGGCTGCTTATACAGACCACTGAAAAAATCGCATGACCATGCGAGAACATTCATCCTCACAATGCCTGCAAAGAAAAGTTACTGGTTATTCCATGATATAATTTTTGTGAATTTTTTAGGAATCTCTATTTTTCTGGCTTTTATCATACCAGTTTCAATACATCATCATTTCGGGTTTTTAAATTTCTCTGTATTTTTTCTATATTTCGTTTCTCTTATTTCCACATTACGGATTACGACTATGGTAAGTCAGCGCCACAGCGTCCTCATAGCCGTTTGCATCTGCCTTATCTGGACCGCTCTCATCACATCGTTCTTACCCGCGGGAGGTGGCTCATGATTTTGCAGGCTGAAAATATCTGCGTTTCTTTAGAAAAGCAGATGATATTTAATGGATTTTCCATCTCTCTGGATACGGGAATTTATGCTCTCCGCGGAGCAAATGGGATCGGTAAATCCACATTGCTCCGCGCACTGACGGGTGCGCAGCCAGTCTCATCTGGCGAGATCTGGATTGATGGCAAACATCTCATACGGGAACGTCTTCCGGCACTTAAGCGCCTGTCTTATGTTCCGGATGTAAACGAAGTTTATCCCTTCATGACAGGGCGGGATCTTCTGGATTTTGTAACCAGCGTCCGCAAGGCTGAAAATAGCCAGCAAGTCACCCTCATGACTGAGCATTTTGGTCTGCGCCCGTTCCTGTCGACCCGTTTTGACACAATGTCCTTCGGTACCGCCAAGAAGTTTTTAATTTGTACAGCTTTTATAAACGCGCCGAGCTTTCTTGTTATGGATGAACCCAGTAATGGTCTGGATCGTGTCTCTCTCACGTATCTTTCAGAAACACTCAAAACATGGGCGCACGACAAACTTATTTTAGTGGCAACCCATGATGAAGAGTTTATCTCCGCCACGGCCGCAACCATTCTGGAACTCAAAGAGGGACATCAGAAATCTGACAAAACACTCATATTGCATCAGCAGACTATCGTTCCCTGAAACAATGCGGAAAACTGCGCAGATAGAATCTCCACGCAATAAAAATCTTTCCCACTCTCCGTCAGAATAAACGGAGCAAGGAAAAACCTTCTTCCCGCACACTTTCAGGCCTTTACAGCCCCAGCCCGTCAACCGTTTTTCCGGCAAGATCCAGCGCCACGGCTTCCGCAATCCGGATACCGTCAATCCCTGCGGACAGAATACCGCCTGCATAGCCAGCGCCTTCCCCTGCCGGATACAGGCCGGGCGTGCTGAGCGACTGGCCATCCGCCCCACGGGGAATCCGCAACGGGGAGGAAGTGCGCGTTTCTACCCCGGTCATTACCGCATCTTCCATCGCAAAGCCTTTCAGCTTGCGGTCAAACAACGGCAAGGCTTCACGCAGGGCTGCCACCGCAAAGTCCGGCAGGCAGGTGGACAGGTCCGCGGGTGTCACGCCCGGTTTGTAGGACGGCACGACCGCCCCCAGTGTGGTAGACGGGCGACCGGCCAGAAAATCCCCCACCCGCTGGGCCGGAGCCTTGTAGGAGCAGCCCCCAGCCTCAAACGCCTTGCGCTCCCAGTGGCGCTGGAAGGCCATGCCTGCCAGCGGATCATCAGGGTAATCCTCGCCGGGGCGCAGGTCCACCACCATGCCGGAATTGGCGTTGCGTTCCGCGCGGGAATACTGGCTCATGCCGTTCGTCACCACCTGTCCTTCTTCGGACGTTGCGGCCACCACGGTCCCACCGGGACACATACAGAAGGAATAGACGCCGCGCCCGTTGCTGGCATGGTGCACCAGCCGGTATTCCGCAGCGCCCAGCAGCGGGTTTCCGGCACTCGGGCCAAATTGGGCCGTATCAATCACGGATTGCGGGTGTTCAATCCGGACCCCAATTGAGAACGGCTTGGCCTGCATCTGCACACCCGCCTGCTGCAACATGGCAAACGTGTCCCGCGCACTGTGGCCCACGGCCATTACCACATGGTCTGTGGCAATCACCTCACCCTCAGCCGTGCGCACCCCTTTTACGCGCTGCGTGCCCTCTTCCAGCACCAGCCCGTCCACCCGGGTGCCAAAACGATACTCGCCCCCGGCGGCCTCAATTTCCGCGCGGATATGTTCCACCATGGAGACCAGCCGGAAGGTGCCGATATGCGGATGCGCCAGATACAGAATCTCTTCCGGTGCCCCGGCCTTTACAAATTCTTCCAGCACCCGGCGGCCCAGAAAACGCGGGTCCCGCACCTGACTGTACAGCTTGCCGTCCGAGAACGTCCCGGCCCCGCCTTCACCAAACTGCACGTTGCTCTCAGGCGTCAGTACCCCTTTGCGCCACAGCGCGAACGTATCAACCGTGCGCTCCCGCACCACCTTGCCGCGTTCCAGAACAATCGGGCGCAGGCCCATCTGCGCCAGCGTCAGCGCCGCCATAAAACCACACGGCCCGGCCCCGATCACAACAGGGCGCAGATACCCCGGCTTACCGGCCAGCGCCGCGCCATCCGCCACCGGCGGGGTCCAGCGCATGTCGGGTGCAATGGTAACATGCGGGTCTTTTGGGTGCGCCGCCCGGTAGCGCGCCAGCACGGCGGCTTCCTCCTTCACGGCGCAATCCACCGTGTAGACCAGAATAATCGCGCTGCGCCGCCGCGCATCATGCCCACGCCGGAATACGGTAAAATGCTCCAGCGCATCCGGCGCGATATCAAGGCGCGCCCGGATGGCCTCTTTCAGAGCCTCGGGGGGATGGTCCAGCGGAAGCCGCAGTTCGGTCAGTCTGAGCATGGCGCGACCTTTATCACATGTGTATAGACAATTCAGGGGCTTTCCCTATGCCGGACAGCGTCCGGACGCAACGGGCACGCCCCCGCCAACCCGCAAGGACATGCCATGTCTCAGCCACCGCCCGCGTCCTCCGGCCCGCATACGGACCAGTCCTCCTGCACAGCGCAGGACCATCCGCCTGCGCCAGATTCCGCACACGGTCTGCCCTGTGGCCCCGCTGCCTGTGGCTCCTCCGCGCACAATCAGCCAGCCACCCCGACAGGCGGAGAAAACCCCGGCGCGGCCGCCACCTGCGGGCATAATCATGATCACCATGACGACCATGATCATGATGCCCACGGCGCTGCGGACCCTGCGCATGATGGCGGCGTGCACGAGCATGAGCATGAGCATGAGCATGAGCATGAGCATGACGATGATCACACTCATGATCATCACGGGCATGATCACGATGGACATAATCATAGCGGCCACACGCATGACGGGCACGACCATCACCACGGGTTCGGGCATCATCATGTGCATACGCCCGCCTCATTCGGCGTGGCCTTTGCCATCGGGATTGTGCTGAACACCGTCTATCTGGGGGCGGAGGCCCTCTGGGGCGTCATGTCCCACTCGCTGGCCCTGCTGGCGGATGCTGGCCATAACCTGTCGGACGTTCTGGCGCTGGCAGCGGCATGGCTGGCGCAGCATCTGTCCGCAAAATCGCCCTCCGCGCGCTTTACCTACGGGCTGCGACGTTCCTCCATTCTGGCGGCCCTCGCCAATGCGGTCATTCTCATGCTGGTGACGGGCGGCGTGGCGTGGGAATCCATCCAGCGCCTGTTCCACCCCGCCCCGGTGGCTGGCTGGACCATGATGAGTGTCGCCGCCATCGGGATTCTGGTGAATGGCGGCACCGCCCTACTGTTTGCCTCCGGGCAGAAGGACGACATTAATATTCGCGGGGCGTTCCTGCACATGGCCTCGGACGCGCTGACCTCTCTGGCCGTAGTGATTGCAGGCGGGCTGGTCCTGCTGACCGGCCTGACATGGATTGATCCTGCCATCAGCCTCGCCATTTCCGTGGTGGTGGTGCTGGCCACATGGTCCCTGCTGCGCGATTCACTGGATATGGCGCTGGATGGCGTGCCCCGCTCCGTGGACCGGGACAGCGTGGAGGACTTCCTGCGCGCTCAGCCCGGTGTGGCGGACCTGCATGACCTGCACATCTGGCCCATGAGCACGACGGAAACCGCCCTCACGGTGCATCTGGTCCGCGCCGCCAGCCTGCCTGCGGGACAGACGGAAACGCTGCTGCTGCAAAGCACCATTGCCACCCTGCGCACCCGCTTTGGCATTGTTCACCCCACTGTGCAGATTGAAAGCGCGGACTATCACCCGCCCTGCCACCTGACAGACCCGCATACAGTCTGATATCAGTCCCCCATGCAGCTTCCCCTCCCCCAAAGCAATAAAAGCATTGCCCTGTGCAGTCTGGCCGTCAGTGTGGTGGCGCTGGGGCTGAAATATGCGGCCTATGCCCTCAGTGGCAGCGTGGCGCTCTATTCAGATGCGGTGGAAACCATCATCAATGTGGTGTCGGCCATCGGCGGATTGTGGGCGCTCAGTGTCGCTGCGCGCCCGGCAGACCACAACCACACCTACGGGCATTACAAGGCGGAATATCTCTCCGCTGTGGCGGAAGGCTCGCTGGTGCTGGTCACCGCGTTTGTGATCGGGCGGGAAGCGGTGGAAGGCCTGCTGCACCCGCACCCGGTCAGCGCCTCGTATCTCGGCATCCTGCTCAATGCGGCGGCGACAGTCGTTAATCTGATCTGGGGGCTGACACTGGTGCATGCCGGGCGCGCCCGCCGCTCTCCCGCTCTGCAGGCCGGGGGGCAGCATGTGCTGTCCGATGTCTGGACCGGCGTGGGGCTGGTGGCCGGGCTGCTGCTGATCCCGCTGACAGGCTGGATGTGGCTGGACGCAGCCCTCGCGGGGCTGATTGCGCTCAACGTCCTGCGCGTGGGCTGGGAAATGATGCGGGAGTCCATCGCGGGCCTGATGGATGAAGCCCCGGCCCCGGAAACACTGGATGATATCCGCGATATTATCGCCACCAACGGGCGCGGCGCGATTGAAGCGCATGATATCCGCACCCGCATTGTGGGGGCTGTTACGTTTCTGGAATTCCATCTGGTTGTGCCCGGCAGCATGACGGTGGAAGAAGCCCACGAGATCTGTGACCGGATTGAAGCCGGCCTGCGCAGCAAAATGGGCGATACGCTGGTGCATATTCATGTCGAGCCGGACAACATGGCCAAGCATGAAGGCATTGTGTTCTGGCCGCGCCCTGCTACCGAGTCTGCATCACGCTAAATCAGCCGCTTTTCTGCGGCACGGTGGTTGCAGTTTTCAGTCTTACGACAGGCTTTTTACGCAGTATTCCCGCCCAGTCTCCCACCTGACGCATATGACTCTGCCCCGACATGCGTTTTATTAATACAGCGCGTGTATAAAACCAGACAACGCTTTCCTCACACCCAAGGCGTGTTAGAAGACCCCTACCCTTCTCAGCCGATCAGGATTGTCCATGTCTGCCAGCGTGCCCGTCACGTCCGCCCAGCTCCGCCATTTACGGGAACAGGCAAAAGCCGGCACGGTAAACTGGCGGCGCAAGCTGATCTACTGGTCCGGCGCGGTGATGGTCGGCGTGGTGGCGGTTGCATTTGCGTTTCTGGCCGATAAAGCCGCGGGGCTGCGCAACCAGATCATCGCGTTCAGCCCCTGGCTGATGCTGGTTGTCACCCCCGGCGGACTGGCTTTGTCCACATGGCTGACGCGTACATGGTTCCGGGGGGCACAGGGCAGCGGTATTCCGCAAGCCATCGCCTGCATGCACCTGAATGATTTCCGCATTGTAGACAAAGTTCTGGCGCTGAAAATTGCGCTGGCCAAAATCTTCCTCACCTGTCTGGGCCTGCTCTCCGGCGGCTCCATCGGGCGTGAGGGGCCGACGGTGCAGGTCGGGGCCTCCATCATGCACACGGTCGGGCGGTTTATGGGCGTGCATGACCCCATCAAGCAACGCGCGCTGATCAAAGCGGGCGGGGCCGCCGGTGTGGCCGCGGCATTCAACACGCCTCTGGCAGGCATTGTGTTTGGCATTGAAGAGCTGGCCCATTCCTATGAGCAGCGCACCAGCGGCACCATGCTGACCTGTGTGGTGATTGCCGGTGTAACTGCCATCGCCATGGTGGGGAACTATACCTATTTCGGCCATACCAGTTCCGTGGTGCCGGTTGGAGCAAGCTGGCTGGCGGTGCTGACCTGCGGCATTCTGGGTGGGCTGAGCGGTGGCTCCTTTTCCGCCCTGCTGATCCGCATTTCACGCGGTATTCCGGGCCGGATGGGCAAGTTCATCGCCCAGCATCCCATTCTATTCTCGGCCCTGTGCGGGCTGGTTCTGGCCATTATCGGCCTGCTCTCCGGCGGCATGAGCTACGGCACGGGCTATGTGCAGGCGCGCGATATCATCATGGGGTCCGGGGATTATCCGGCCTCCTATTTCATACTGAAATTTCTGGCCACCATCGTTTCCTACTGCTCCGGGATTCCGGGCGGGCTGTTTGCGCCTTCCCTGTCCGTGGGGGCTGGCATGGGCGGCTGGGTGGCACAGTATCTGCCGCATACCTCACCCGGCGCGGTCGTACTGCTGGGCACGGTGGCGTATTTCGCCGCCGTGACACAGGCACCGCTGACAGCCACCGTCATTGTCATGGAAATGTGTGACAACCAGCAGATCACCCTTGCTCTGCTGGCCAGCGCCTTTCTGGCATTTGGTGTCTCCCGCGCCCTGTGCAGCCATGCCCTTTATGGCGCACTGGCCGTCCGCTTCCTGCGCTCCGCAGACCCGCGCCCCAACAGTTCCACACCGCCCAACCCGGCAACGGACACGATGGGTCGCAACCAGTAAACAGCGCGGCAGACAGAGAGAGCCCGCATCCTCCCGCACACGAAAAAGCCTGCCTTTCCGTAAGAAAAGGCAGGCTCTCTGAGTTTATTTCATGAGCACGACAGAATGGAGCGTTTCCTTCTGTCTCTCAGGAAGGCCTCGTCTGCCATCAGCGGCCCAGCTTTTTGAGCATCGGACCGCTGAGAGCAAAACATTCTCAGGATACAGCGCGATCCTGCGCCGCAGCCTGCTGGACGCGATACGGGCCACCGGCCAGCACCTCAACCATCAGCATCCCGAATGCTCCGGGCTTCCGCGCGCCCAGAGACAGCAGAGCGTTGCCGTTGGTCCAGCGTACGCTCTGCCCGGCTTCCGCGGTATGCCAGCCTGCGTTGATCAGTGTCCCCGCTGCCGGTTCCAGAATACTGGCATCTGCACGGTTGCCGTCCTGCAGCATCATGCGCCCGACCAGCACACCCAGCATGCGGCGATCATCCACAAACGGGCCAATGGTATCCACCGGGCGGCTGGCGTGGGACACCAGACGGACAGTCTGCACATGCGGCGGCACGATAAAGATGGCCTGCCCGTTATGCGTGCGGGCCTTATTGATGATGGCACCGCTTTCCGTCACCAGATGCAGGTCTGGGTCTGTTGTCAGAACGGCCTCTTCCACAGGGCTCGTCACGCCGGACTGAGCAGCCCGCAGCTTTTCTGCCCGCAGGGCCAGAGACTGGTGCAGCGGCTCAACAGCCTCACGCGCCGTCATCAGCGGGGCAGCGGCATCATCAGCCCAGTTGCGTGCCAGACCGGGGATCCGCACAACCGTGCCAGCCTGACGGAAGGCCCGGCGGTTGCCCGTATCCAGATAGCTTTCCGTCAGCGCACCGTCAGCCATGATGACCGCATGCTGCTCGGTTTCCACATGGTAGTAGGTATAAGCGCGGATCGTCTGGTCATAGGCAATGGTCTCACCATTCACCAGCATACGCACCGGCACAAACTGCCCGTCCAGATACAGGCAATGTTCTGGCGTAATCAGCAGATCCTTGCTGGGCACGCCGTCTGCCAGAGCGTCCTGACGCACACGGACCGGCCAGCCAGCTTCATCCAGCGGCAGACCGGGCCGCACGTCCGCCTTGCGGGAGCCAACCCAGATAACCTGCTGCGCAACAGGCTTGCCGTTTTTAAACGTCAGCAGGCTATCGCCCACCTGCACATCTTCAACCGCAATGTCGCCCGTAGGCGTGCTGAGCACTGTTCCGGCCAGAAAGCAGACAGACCCGACAGCTTCAATGCTCAGGGATTTGCCATCGCTGGACACAGTGAGAGGACCAGCAGCACTGGTGGAGTAATTGCCGATTGCAAAATTATCCCCGTCCACGCTCACGGTCGCAATTGTCGTCTTGTTTGCGTCATAGACGGTGATGGTCTGGGACCCAAGGAAGCTGCTAATAGAATAGCTTGCTGGCGTGGAAGACAGGTTTTCGAAAGAAATATAATCCTTGGCCGCATCAAACCCCGTGATGGTCGTTGAGGAAAGATTCAGCACTGTGCCGCCCGCATTGGCGATAAAAGTCCCGCCGCCCGTGCCAAAGTTGATGGTTGAACCATTCAGAAGCGCGATAAGACCAGCGCCGTTGCTGAAGGTGCCGCCATTGGTCAGGTTAACGGTTGACCCCGAAAGCGCCCCTGCCAGCAGGTTGTTTCCCATGGTGGCTGTGCCGCCATCCACATTCACAGTAACGCCACTAAGAGGCTTTGTTGCACAAACGGGAAGGATTCACCGAGCCAACCCATTCTGGTAATGGATGGGCATGAGCAAACCACCTCCCATTCGATACCGGACGACGAACTGGCGTTCGTATAATGCCGCACTGAAGCAACGAGGCTCCCTGACGGTGTGGTTTGACCCGACCATGGCCTGGAATGGGTTCCCGACGGGACGGCGCGGCCGCAGACCAGACTATAGCGATGTCGCCATCCAGACCTGTCTGACGCTGAAGCTTTTGTTTGGTATGGCCCTGAGGCAGACGACCGGTTTTGTCGAAAGTCTGCTTCGTCTGGCCGGGTTGGCGTGGTCTGTCCCGGATTTCAGCACGCTCTGTCGTCGCCAGAAATTTCTGACGGTCGACATTCCCTATCGTGGCTCGAATGAGCCTTTGCATCTTCTGATCGACAGCACAGGGATCAAGATCGAAGGAGAAGGCGAGTGGCACACGCGCAAGCATGGCGGCTCGAAACGCAGGATCTGGCGCAAGCTTCATATCGGCATCGACGAGCGAACGTTGGAAATCCGGGCTGTCGAAATCACCGGTAACGACGTTGGTGACGCACCGGTTCTGCCGGGATTGCTGGCGCAGATCCCGCACGATGAAGAGATTGGCAGCGTGACGGCTGATGGCGCCTATGACACCCGAAGCTGCCACGAGACCATTGCGGAACGAGGTGCCGATGCGATCATTCCACCCCGGCGGAATGCAAAACTGTGGCGCCCGACAACGCCTGGCGCCCGGGCCAGAAATGAGGCCATACGGGCTTCAGAACGC
>VNJZ01002564.1:0-14412 GCA_008042795.1 Drosophila asahinai | reverse complement strand
GTCTCGCTGAGCGGTTTTTATGTTTTTCGACCAAACCTCGAAAAATGCAGCACGGCTTATTTCACTCATTTCTAAATAGAAGGTCTTTGGGCAGAATATGGGCAAGATTTTATTTTAGATTCTGAATCAGAATGAATGCCTGCGAATGATGTATGTTCTGGTTGGATAGAATACGATAGAATAATATAAGTTTTTTTACACCAAAAAACAGAAACATGAAAAAATTCACTTACTTTTTAACACTTTTTTCAAAAAATGAAAAAAAAAAAAATTGGTCCCAAAAAAATGTTTTTGTTTTTGAAAGTGGAATAAAAATTGTCTAAAGTTTCTGGGAAAAATAACTTTTGGCTGCTCCCACTGATCACGCGATGCAATTGATAAGACTAAACTTTGTCAACTGTGCATGCATTTCTAAAGTCCAATTTTAAAAACCGTTATCTTCAAAAAAAAAAATTGTTTGTTTTGTTTTGTCCCTGTTTTCGTAATAATTGAACATTTCTAAAAGTGCTTCTTAAAGCTCATCGACCTCAAAAATAGATCAACTTTTGCTAAAAGTTCCTCTAGATTGGCAAAATCTTACACTGTGCGAGGTGTCGACTTCCCTGTGTCCTCAAGCCTCCCTTCCCACTGAGAGCATGGCGGAGCTCTCTGACTCCACGGCGACGATGACGGATGTCTCTTGTTCGGCGACCCCTACTCCTTTGGACAATGCTCATCATACGTCCCGCAGCACGCGTTCCATTCGAGGACGCCCAAGCCCTTACCCCTCGAGTAAAGTGCTGTCGAATCGAGCCGCTCCTACTGCCCAAGCAATACTACTCATTCCTGTCCAATTGACTCCATTGGTTACTTCAAACACGTGTGGTGCAAGTGATATCATTAAGGCACCTAAACTCCTACCATGTCCAGTACACGCACTTCTGCCTGGATGAAGACAAAACATATCGTGTGTACGTAACGTACGTAACCTTGCTGCCTCCACCCCGGTAGATAAGATTGTGGTCGAGTTCTTCAAGAAAGGACACCATGTGTTAAATACTCACAACCCCAAATCTAAACTATCACCTGAGTTCAACCCAAATGGTTCTCCTGCTGTCCGGCCTCCTCAGAACATTTGGTTCTTGAACCTTGCAGGTGCCCCAAACAATAAGGATGTGCTGCAGATTACACAGATTGGAAGACAGAGGGTCATTATTGAGCTACCACGGGAGAGCAAGACCCCAAGACAATGCTACAGGTGCTACGACTTTGATCACACGAAGAACTATTGCCTCAAACAGCCTGTCTGTGGCCGGTGTTCTGGAAGCCACGTTACGGGCTCTTCACAGTGTTTGGCCAAGACTGTTGGGGACCTTCTATGTGCAAACTGCTTTGGCAATCATGCGGCTTATGACAGGTCTTGCCCAGTATTCACCCGCAAGATAAACAATCGACGTACTGGGGTTAATCTTGCAGCTCCTGGAAAACCAAGCTCACGTGCTTAAAACCAATCCATCCCGGCTATGGCTGTTCGCAAGGGCTTGTCCTATGCTGACGTGATTGGTAAGCCTTCACGGCCTGATGAATTATGGCGTGCAGTTTCCTGATAACCTTGGCAACAGCAGGCGAGCTAGGTCGAGATCTAGGGCTCATCCTCATCCCCCTGATGCGGATCCCCCGTTTGGCTCCCCTACTGACCTAAGTACTATACTTGAAGTTGTCCAAGGCCTCCAAAGGGTGTTAACCCAACACCTTCCTGCCTAAAACAACAACAACAAGAGAGCCCCTTCCAGTTCCCGGGTACGTGCTCAATCCTTCACTCCTGCTCCCTGGCTGAGAAATCCTCGGAATTGGAATCAGTTCTTCATACTGTCAAGAGCCTTCAAAAATATGTCTCTGAGCTTTTCTCCACAGTTGCTAATATTGCCCAGTGTGTGCGCCAGCTGCAGGGTGTTGCCGCCCAGTCTGCCTCCTGTCGTAGTGCCCCGTAATGTCCAGTGACCTACGTATCGGATTCTGGAACGCCCGCAGCCTGGCTCCCAGTGCAAATGAGCTGCTCATCTTTACACAACAACATGACATTGACATTATGCTTGTTGCAGAAACATATCCACACCCAGGAGTACACTTCACACTGGCTTGCTTTGTGTGCTACAGAGCAGATAATCCAAGCAACTCCAGTCAAGGAGGTCCCGCTGTCTTAGTAAGGCGTGAGATCTCCCACTATCACCTTCATGCCATCAGGAATAGGGAAATTCAGCTAGCCGCCGTCATGGTCTCCACGCGCAGTGGCGAGCTTCTAATTGCTGCAGCGTACCTGCCACCTTCTCTCAGCTGGACGAGTGCTGAGTTTGACCACCTTCTCTCTCAACTTGGTCAAAAGTTCATCTTGGGAGCTGATTTCAACGCAGAACATCGGTTGTGGGGCAACTACAGGCAAGATCAAAGAGGGAGGGCTCTTCACGACGCTATAACCAGCTCCTCAGACCAAGTCCTTGCAACAGGAAGCCCTACGTGGTACCCGCCACGTGCAGGAGCCACTCCGTCCTGCTTAGACTTCTTTGTGTATAAATCAATCCCAAGCAACGTACTCACCATTAGAGAGGAACAGGACCTTTGCTCAGATCACCTGCCGCTGATAGCAACCTTATCAGTCTCTCCATCTACGATTGCTGCCAGAGCAAGCCTCCTAAAACCTGGCTCAAGTCTTTCGGTGTTCAGGCAGTCCTTGACAAACTCCCTTTTGCTTGGCACTACCTTGAGCACGAAGAGAGAAGTGGACTCTGCGATTAGCACACTACTGGCTAATATAGGAGAAGCTGCTGCAGCTGCTGCCCCAATCAGGCCTATTAATCCTCACCCAATAAGACCTCGGAGTGATCTTTCGGATGAAGTTAAGGGACTGCTACTCCTGAAAAAGAGACTCAGACGCGAGTTCATTCGAACTAATGACCTCAGGATAGACAGGCTGTACCGAAGGATATCCAACAGAGTGAGGAAAAAGCTATCCCTGCTCAAAGCTGAGGCGACAAACCGGTTGCTACAAAACGCTACAGCTGATTCAAGCTCCAATTTCTCGCTCTGGAAGCTTACCGGAGCTTACAAGAGGCAAGCTACCACTAGGTATCCTATTAAGAAGACTGATGGCACATGGGCAAAATCCACTCTGGACCGTGTAGAAACCTTTGCTGAAGACCTGGAGGTAAAGAAGGACATCCGAGGACTTAAGATCAAAAAGGCTCCAGGAGAGGACTCGATTGACAACCGAGTCACAAAAGCCCTGCCCCTCAAAGCACTTTTGTACCTCGTGCTTATCTTCAATTCTGCTCTGAGACTCGGGTACTTCCCTAAAGCCTGGAGGAACGCTAGGATAGTCATGGTCCTGAAACCTGGTAAGCCCCCGGGTGATGTCAGCAGTACCACAGGGTTGCGTTCTTGGACCTACACTGTACAGCCTGTACACTCATGACATGCCAAAGCCTCCAGTATACTCCCGTAACATGATGCTGGTCACTTTTGCGGATGACACAGCGGCAGCGGGCAGATCATCTTGCATATTTACAGCCACTGACAGGCTTCAGTTATACCTCAAGAAATTTGAAAACTGGGCCTGTCGGTGGAACATCTCTGTAAACCCCTCAAAGTGTGCAGTAGTGACACACACACTCAGGAAGGACAATTGCCCAGGAATATTTTTACACGGAGAGCTACTGGAACAGAAAAGGGAACACAAATACCTTGGTGTGACCCTCGACAAAAGATTAGTACTAGCAAAGCACACTACAAATGTCAAAAACTCACTCGAAGCCAAGGCTAAGAAGCTTTCTTGGCTGTTAAAACCAAACAATCACCTTAACCTAACAAACAAAATCAAAATTTACAAAACCATACTTGCCCCCACATGGAGATACGCCATACAAGTATACGGTATTGCTGCCAAAAGCAACTTAAGCAAAATCAGACTGTTCCAAAGCAAGACACTACGCAGAGTATCAGGAGCTGAGTGGTACATACGGAACATTTACCTGGCCAGGGAATTCAAAGTCCCCCTTGTTGGGGACGTTATCAACTCTCAAGCGGAAACATACTTCAAGAAACTGACAAACCATCCGAATATACTCGCCAGAAGACTCACGGAACAAAGAACCAGAAGAAGACTCAAAAGAACCCATCCCATCGATCTACCACACAGAACTTTTAAAAAAAACCTCCACATGACCTAAAACACTCCAAAAATTCGTAACCCATAACACTTGTTTACTACTACAAAATATTTTAAAATCCATTGAACACCTGCCTACACTATTGTAAAAGTTACTATATACAGTAACAGTATACCATATACACTGTGTAATTTAGCACAGTAATAAATCAAAAAAAAAAAATCTTTTCACTGCAAATTGGTGCTAAAGCATTCACTGAACCTTAAAATTCAAGCCAAGACCAAGTCAATTTTACCGAAAATATCCACACACAAATAGCTCGGAAACTTGGCTCCTGCCAAAGCATTGAAAATGTCAAGTAAACTTATTGAATGGTACCGAATTTAGTTCCTGCTCACTTGCCAGCGATTTTGACAGTTTGCTAAATTAGGCGACATTAACTTAATAGACTTCTATATATTTGGCAGCTGCAGTCGTTGTAAGTTGATAGCAGCACGAAGCCCGAATAAAAGCCACAAGGCTGCAAAAGTCCCAACAAAAAAATAACGACAAAAAAAATAAAATATAACACAATAACAAACGGGCGATTGTGAGTGTGTGTACGGGAACAATCTATATGTCGACTCCAAAAACTCATACAATATTATTTCTTATATCCCTTATCGACTTTGCCCGCCAACTTCTTGGCAACAGCGAGCTCTGTCCTCGAGTGGGTGCTTTTTTTCGTGGCCCATCGGCTTTCTGGGGTAATATACATTTTGATTGAGCTCTAGGCAGTCAATTTGCAATATGGCTAACCTCCAAACAAAATATCGGGCTAGCCATAATTTTTATAGCACACAATCGGGCGCGCTTAATGCAGTTCCGTTGCACAAAAGCGAAAAAGCAAGAGAAATAAAATATCAGGGAAGGACACAGAAGGATATACTCTTCGAGTATCACTGTGGACGGCAGTCCACGTAGTGACGAGTGTGTGGTGCGCAAGGAGACTACTATATACAGCCGTAGAATTGAAAATCTGCTACGATAGTCCGATCAGAACCATTTATATCTTGATCGAAAGGTATTGTAATCCTCTTTGAAACTGCATACTAAAATTTTTTAAAAACGGATTAGTTTAGGAGAAATGGGAGTGAAAGTGCGAAATTGAACATTTTGAAAAATTGAGCTATTGTTGGGTTAACACCCTTTGGAGGCCTTGGACAACTTCAAGTATAGTACTTAGGTCAGTAGGGGAGCCAAACGGGGGATCCGCATCCCTGGTGTTGCCAAGGTTATCAGGAAACTGCACGCCATAGTTCCTTGCACTGGGAGAAGCAGGGGGGTAGGCCTCAGGCCGTGAAGGCTTACCAATCACGACAAAATGTTAAAAAGTTTTTAATTAGTTTCAAAATCGGCACGCTGCCTATTTTGCCTTTCTAAATTTTTTAGTTAAGTGCCGATTTTGAAACTAATTAAAAACTTTTTAAATATTTTTGTTTAAATAACTATTAATCGTCACAAAATTTGGTATCAGAAATTTTTTGAGTTGAATGTGCCATCGTCACTTTAATCTCACCTCGTTAAGAGGTGTTTTTATTTGATAAAGTTGAGCAGTAAATAATATCTAGATCAATGAATAACAAATTATTAAAGAAAGAGAGAATAATAATAAAAGAAAGAAGAAGAATAAAATAAGACTTACTAAGTAAAGCAATTCCTTAGCCTTAGCACTTACTTAATGCATCACATGTAATACTTAAAGACTATAAAAATAACGTTAAGAAGCGCACTGATTTGCATAGTTTTTGCATTTAAATTCCCTCCTGTATTCCTAAGCAGCTTGTCACTCTCAGCTCTGCTCAGATGATTTGCTAACCCCTCGCATTTGCATTCGCCGAGCTCTCGAACGGAAAGCGTATTAAAACTGTCACAAGTGGGGGCGGACGGGGATAAAGAAACGGGTGGCGGTAAAGAATGGGGCAAAGGATAGGCGGCTGGTTTTAAGGTTTTAATACTACTCAATAAAGAAGATCCCAGCCAGGAACTTTATCTAGAACTGCAGACTGCTGGAGAGGAAGGTTCCTCAGAGCCAGAGCCACAAGCTTGTGGGGATGTTCCTGCAACCGCCTCCGAATTTATTTCACATTCAAATCAAGAGCTACTCAGCAAAATTGAGCTCCGCTACCTAAATAATAACGATTTGGATGAGCTGCAGATACCGGAACTCCACAGCTTCGACCCACAAGGAAAGCAAGCACAGATTCTCATTAATTAAAATACAATGCAGCATGTTCGAAATAAGATACGGGCAGGAAAAGGCAGGAAACTTCAGATGAAAAATCGGGAAATGCTAGTTATCTCGCGCATTCAAAGCCATTAGGACTTCAAAGTAAAACTTGATTTTCGGTGTTCATTAAAAATCTGCCATTAAAACTCCCGAAAATGATTTCGATTCACGATGATGGAGTTTAAGCCATAGATTTCAGCTGTGCCTTCAGCATAGGTTCCTTTTCACTCTGGCAAATTTATGGGGAAATTGTGTGGAAACCCAATTCGAGGCCGCACTTCTGCCCATTTGTCTTTCCCTTCGCAGGCAGCAGAGCGTCAAATCCTTGAGGCAGGGCTATTTTTCTTCGTCGCGTGTGTGGTTGGATGTGTCAAACATTCTCTTTTTTATTTTCTCTGTGAATTTGTGGTGCCTAAAAGGCACATGGCCAGCAGCGAAAAAGCAAACTAAAATACTAAAAAAACAGGAAACGAAAAAAACTTTTAGCTCTGAACCGCGGCAGGTGCAATGATTGAGTGCAACATCAGCCAGGAAACATCTTCCACAGAGTCGCCGCCAAGCAGGTGTGCTTGGGCTCGAGCACAAGACCAAAAGTAATACTAAGGAAACAAAGCTAAAAAATAAAGAATGAGATGTTCAGCCACAGCTTTCTGGAGTACGGAAGCAATAACGGAGCAGCTTGCCAAATTAATGAAACCTTTTCTGCCAAGGAAGGCGGCTGGGCTCCATCCACAATTTTGGCCGCTGGCTGATAATTAAGCATATTTTTTCATCTTTTTGAAGTGAAACTTTCTTAGGCGCGCCATGGATTTTCGGGGAGTAAAACCGATTTAGGATCGTCACGAAAATCGGCGAGATCGAGCGAGATAGCAAGCTTACTTACGCATGCCAATTTCGTATTTCTTTTCGGGCGCGCTGCGTCGACTGCACTGCCGTCAGTGCTGCCGCTCCAGCAGCCGGCTGCATAGGTGCAAGCGAGCGAGCGATATGCACGTGCCGATGAGTTTATGCTGTTGCTACTGCTGATTCTTCTAGCATGCTCGCTCGCTTCTCATTGTTATTTTTATTCGCTCACCGTTTTGCTTGCAAATACCTGTTACAGCTTGCTATCTCGCTCTTACGAATGGGCAATTTTGTATCATAATAATAACTAGTGCTGACAGAATTTTATCGGAAAACAGCTTATTCTAATGGAAAGTTAAAAATAAATAACAAAATTAAAAATATATCGCAAAATGATATTAATTAATTATAGGCAATTACTTTATATATTTCCCAGGTGTAGATTTTAGGATACAAAGAACGATTTCAAATAAAGAATACATTGTTATTGTATATAACAAATTGATATAAAATGATAGTTTTATTTTTATATATTTATTATATAAAATATTTATTGTAAATGAATTAAATATCATACACAATGTTGATTTTGCACCTAACGCTGCGATATGTAGATCTCCAGCGCATTTTCGAAAATAAGTAAAGCCAAAATGCAAAACAGCACCACATTCAGGGCCTGTTTTATTAATACTGATAAAACTAGTATTTTACTGCCGCCACCATTATTTTCATAACAGGGTTTTTTGGCGGTCTGCTTTTTCCCATCTGGCATCGCTGAAACATTCCCAAAATGCTGATTTCTATGTTACCTATATCTGGTCACACTATCCATCCACTATATAAGCTCAAGCGTCCGAAAATATAATCGACAGAGTTCATTCCGCATTCAAGCGGTGAACATCTCTCCCCAAATATTTTGTTTGGTGTCCTTATTTTTATTTGGTTTTTAATTTAATAACATCTAATTTAGGCACGGATTTGGAGGAATCGGAAGTATGTGTGTTGTCTTTGCATGATGTTGTGCATCGTGTTCCAGGCCTATATCAATATTGCCTGGGTTAATTAATGTGTTGTACCCAGATAAGATGCCCCCTATTTTTATTATTATTTTGGTTTTTAATTTAATAAAATTTCATTTAGGCGTGGGTATTCCCCCAGCGCGTTTGGAGGAATCGGAAGATTGTGTGTGGTTTCGGCGTGATGCTGTGCATCGTGGCCCTGGCCGAGATCAATGTTTCCTTCCGCAATCGAGCGGCGAACATCATGTCCCCAAATATGTTATTTGGTTTTCTTTTAATATTCGTTTTAAATTTATTAATTTTTAATTTCGGCATGAATATTAACCTTGATAATAGCCTACGGAAATCATAACCTTCAGGACCTTTTCAGAATATAAATAGCCCCAGCATATGGCAAATAAATCACCAGACTATTCAATATCAATTTATTTAATGAATTATCTAAAGCATTTTTAACTCATCATAACCGAGCGCAAAATCGTTTTACAAGTCGCCAAATTCTCCGTTTGTTTAACTAAATTCATAGTTTCTCGTTCTCGGAACTCACAAGGCAAAAGGAACCTTTTTTTTATATATATATATAAGATTTGGTTGAGCCTTGCGCGTCTCGAACAGGTTAGCCAGCAACTCGGCAAGATCTGTTGCAAAGGAAATGGCTGGGAGTTGACTTCTTTGCAAGTCCTTCTGGCGCAATCTCCCGGTGCGTGTCGGGTGGTTGTAGTATAGCATAAATAGTAGCTAAATAGCTATTCGGATTATTCACAGATTTTTCTTTGTTGTTGTTGGCATCCTGTGTATACTCTGCGTGCGCCGGCAGACTAGCAAGTCAAGGCTGTGGGCATCGCTGCTCTAAAGAAATCACCGTGCGGACCTCTTCAATATCAATTAAATATTATTTTTTTTTAAGTGTTTATGAAATTTTTTTTTTTTAATGGCTCTAACGTTTTTGATAGTTACTCAAGGAAGTATAGCCCTTGATATTGCTCAACTTTTTGTATATAACACATATCTGGAAACATTCGCTTTCTCGAGACATTACTCATTAAAATTAGTAGCAAAGATCTCATACACCTAACCTTTAACATGCACAATACATACATTTATGGTAAAATACATGTAGTCATATGGAGACGTGCACAATTGCGACAAACTTTAAAACCATTAAACATAACTTAAAATATTTTCAATTTGAAAAAAACGTTTTAAAATTTTTGTTTTTAGTTTGATCAACTTCATGCGTTTTTCGCTACTTTGGCGGGAAAACAGGAAAAATCGGATTCTCGCGCCCATAACTTGTTCTAAATATTATAATTAAGAATTTAGAATTAATATTAATTTATTTTAAAGATTTTTAATTTTTTTAATGTTTCTTACGATTTTGATAGTAGTTTTTGGCCGCATAGCCCTTGAGATTGCTGCTCCCCTTTTGGAGTACAACACATATCTCCGAAAATTACAAATAATTCAACTAGATTCGTTTTCGGCACTAAGCTGTTTAAATACCCAAAGACCAGCGTGTCGAATTAGAAACTAGTTAAATTTTAATTAATTTTTGTTAACGTTTCTATTAATCGTCACAAAATTTGATATCAGAAACTTTTGCAGTTAAAGGTGCCATCGTCACTTTTATCTCACCTCGCTAAGAGGTGTTTTTATTTGATAAGAAAGCAATATCTAAAAACTGAAAGCTAATTTTGCATGGAAAAATCACTATTATATTGAACAAAAAAATATTGCTTTACATTAATTTAATTAGTGTTTTACATGAATGTCAGCGGCCATTTGCATATTTGATTTTCGCTTTGCGGGGCCAGGAATATTCTCGATTCTTTTCTGAAACTCATTTAACACTTTTAAAAAAACTTCAATTGCACAATTTAATGAACGCATATAGGTAATTACATAACTTAAAATTGAACATACCTGATTTTCAATTGGAAAAGCTTCCACGTTATATTCAGCACACAAAATTGGGTCCGTAAAAATTCTAGTGCTTTTACTTTGCTTGTCACGTATATATTTTATCCACGAAGGTAGTCTTGTCGGCTGTCAAAACGCTCGGTTTTAGAGTCTTAGGGTGCAAACAGGGTGCGCGCTGAAGCCGAAGATGAAGACATATCGGTGAAATATCGCAACTAAACGGCGCTCATGTAGTATAAGAGTCATTCGCCCCGAACGTACTTACAAAATAACGAAAAATATCGATAACGATATTTCGTCAGTGGCTTCTCTAAAAACAGCTAATTCCTAAATGCGAGATATGTGCAATTTTAAAGTGCTCCTATAATGCAATTTTTTGGAATTAAAATGCAAACAAGCATAATCTGCTCGTGCCAATAACATGCCGCTCCATAACGTACATTGTACATGAAATGAGATTTTACAAAGCGTTGGGTACCGGGTACCTCACAATCGATCAAATTCTACTGCAGCTTTCTCAATTGATTTAGGTAAATCTTTGATTACAGTATCGCTGCCAACAAATAAGTTCATTTTTGCTAAGCAACTGGAATTGAATATCAAAACGGGTTTTGTTGAATTTTATTTTGCAATACAGGCTTTAAAATTTTCATTACGAATCCTTCCACCGGAGTTAAAGACAACTTCTCCTTGAAGAAAGTGCGTTTCGGATTATGTGAAAATATTAGGGAAATAGTGTCTTCGAGATCGTGGACTCCGAGGACGATAAGGGCCTCCTTGACCAAAAAGCGGATCAGGATAAAGCATCGAGTCCCCGAAATGTTTTGGTACATTTTAGAAAAATTACACTAAAATAGCTCAAAACACCGAAAAATTAGGCTCACTTTAGAAAAGAAAAACGGAAGAAGCCTCGAACACCAACAAACTCACACTTTCTCGAAAAGTGCACTCTTGAAAATATTGTTGTGCATAAAACAATCGCGGACTCCTAGGACGATAAGGGACTCTTGGTGGGGCTTGTGGGGATCTTCCTGCAACCGCCTCCGAATTTATTTCATATTCAAATCAAGAGCTACTCAGCAACAATGAGCTCCGCTACCTAAATTACAATGATCTGGATGAGCTGCAGATACCGGAACTCCACAGCTTCGACCCACAAGGAAAACAAGCACAGATTCTCACTAATTCAAATACAATGCAGCATGTTCGAAATGAGATACGGGCGCGATTAAATGGAAATGGGAGCTGGGGGTTCCGAAAAAGCACATTTTAATATAGCAAAGCCATTGGCTCATAAAGAGAATGGAAGGTTACGGTAAGCAGGATCTTACCAAAAACGTCAATATTGTCGATATTCAGCTTATAGAGGAGGGTCAGAGTGAGCTGCAGCAGACCGGGGAAATGTCGTCCACTTTCCAGTCTCCAGATTCAGAAGTTCCCATCCAGGAACTTTATCAAGAATTGCAGACTGCTGGAGAGGAAGGTTCCTCAGAGCCAGAGCCACAAGCTTGTGGGGATGTTCCTGCAACCGCTTCCGAATTTATTTCATATTCAAATCAAGAGCTACTCAGCAACATTGAGCTCCGCTACCTAAATAATAACGATCTGGATGAGCTGCAAATACCGGAACTCCACAGCTTCGACCCACAAGGAAAACAAGCACAGATTCTCATTAATTAAAATACAATGCAGCATGTTCGAAATGAGGTACTCGGAAAATCCTAGTTAGCTCACGCTGGCAAAGCCATTAGGACTTCAAAATTAAACTTGATTTTTGGTTTCCATTACAAATCTGCCATTAAAACTCCCAAAAATGATTTTTAATCCACGATGGATGGAAATGGATTTTAAGCCATAGATTTCAGCTGGGCCTTCAGCATAGGTTCCTTTTCACTTTGGCAAATTTATTGGGAAATTGTGTGGAAATGGAACCCAATTCGAAGCCGCACTTATGACCATTTTTCATTCCCTTCGCAGGCCAGCAGCGAAAAAGCAAACTAAAATACTAAAAAAAAACAGGAAACGAAAAAAACTGTCTGTCTGTATTTTATTTATTCGATTTATGCCCAAGAATGAGCTAACTTTTCATTCTCCTACTCCTGCTCTCAATTTTTTTTTTAGGTCAACAAAAAGAATGCAAAAAATAAATCGGGGAAAATGTTGATTGATTGCAACATCAGCCAGGAAACATCTTCCACAGGGTCGCCGCGGCCACCAACAGCCCAACTTTGCCCAACTGGGTCCTGCTAGTGATATGCATGCCACAGGTGTGTTTGGGTAAAAAAGCAAAGAAATAAAGAATGGGATGTTCAGCCACAGCATTCTGGAGTACGGAAGCAATAACGAAGCAGCTTGCCAAATTAACGAAACCTCTTCTGCCAAGGAAGACGCTTAGGCTCCATCCAAAATTTTTGCCGCGGGCTGATAAATAAGAATTTTTGAAGTGAAACTCCTTTAGGTGCGTCATAGATTTTCGGGGAGTAAAACCGATTTAGGATCGTCACGAAAATCGGCGAGATCGAGCGAGATAGAAACCTGTAACGCCACCGCTCACCGTTTTGCTTGCAAATATATGTATGTTACAGCTTGCTATCTCGCTCTTACGCATGGGCAATTTTGTATCTCGCAACGGTTGATGTTAACTAGTGATCGCTTGTTCTAGTGGAAAAGTTAAAACTAAAAATTGATCGGATAATGATATTCATTAATTATAGGCAATTACTTAATATATTTCCCAGGTTTAGATTTTAGACTACAATGAACCATTTGAAATAAAGAATACATTATTGTATATAACAAATTGATATAAAATTATGATTTTATTTTAATATATTTATTATATACAATATATATTGTAAATTAATTAAATATCATAATCAATGATGATTTTGCTTGTTGAGTAAAAAATTAGTTATTGGTAGTTTTCTTAAACTTTCCCGCTAGAAAATGTTAATTCCCGCCAAAATGCTGTCAGCGCCGGCACGCGTCAGTAAAAAGAAGATATACATCCTCACATTTGCATACAAATAAGTACATATACATACATATCTATTGTTTCGCGGAGTCGCGCCTTTATTTGACTGCAAAATATGAATTAACTAAAACTTAATCAGTTTACCCAATAAATATGATTTTTTTAGTGGATTAACTAATTTGTTTTCTTAATTTCGTATATTTCAAAAGGGCTATAAAACCTCATTTAGTTAAAAAAAATGTTTTCTTGGAAAATCTAAAGATATGTAAGATAGGATTAGGTTAGATTCTAAACCGTTTATTACAGAACTATTCTTTATTGAGTCTGTTCTATATGTTTAAACGGTTATACTGAATTTAAACCATCGTTTATCGTTTCAGCGGCCACGGCACACATATTTCTGTTGTTGTTTTTTTCTGTCTCTTTCCTTTTTATGTTTGGCCTTGGAGCGCACTTGACCCAATGGTATCAGATCTAGAACCAAACGATATTGTATGTAACACAAATGTTCCACTGATTTACATTTGTGAACTTATGGTATAAGAACTAGAACCAAACGGGAATTTTTGTTACACAAATGGTAAACTGTTCGGAATGCAACACCAAAAGGTATCGCTGTGAGAACATGGTCTCAAAATACTAGAAGTTTCACTTCTGTCGTGCGTAGGCTTGACACACTCCTTTTTTTTTCTTTTGGTTAAGATATGTCTACTAGAATATGAGGTTATCCTTAGGTTTCATGCCAGCTTAAGCCACGAAAAGCGAATTTTTTTTTATTTATTTTTATTTTATTTTATTTTCTTTATTTCCTGGAAGTTTAATTAATCTAAGTGACAAGAAGGCCCTTCACCTGATCCCAGGCAAAGATCCGCGCCGCCTGCTTGTTAAAAGCCCTATGCCTCCTCCAGCACAATTGTCTTGCATATCTTTAACGGAAGCTTTTTGAACAATGATCTCGTTGTCTTAAAGATCCCAAAGTTCTCCCGATCCTTGTGGAATGCCTCCTCTTTCATGTGTGATATCAGCTCCACTGGCACGTTCAGTGCAGTGCGATACACTTACACCTGACGCAGCGATATGTAGATCTCCAGCGCATTTTCGAAAATAAGTAAAGCCAAAATGCAAAACAGCACCACATTCAGGGCCTGTTTTATTAATACTGATAAAACTAGTAATTTACTGCCGCCACCATTATTTTCATAACAGGGTTTTTTGGCGGTCTGCTTTTTCCCATCTGGCATCGCT
>VNJZ01002560.1:10068-44365 GCA_008042795.1 Drosophila asahinai | reverse complement strand
TTAGCTTGAGCATGCTGCCGTAACTCAAATAACTTGGCCCCACTCGATACCTTACAAAAGCACCAGTACGCTTTTGTGGAGTCAGTTGGCACTTTGCGTAGCCACTGCTTAAACTCTTCGAAATTTAACCACGAATCGCGGAAATTTTTTTAATAAGACACTTTCGGCATGTTTCTAAAACGACGCAACAACAAACGCAAAACAAACATGTGCAAAATTTCAGAGTGACCGAAACTGGCTAACGATTATTATTAAAATAACAACAACAAATATGACTTTTGTCCAAATTATCGATTAAAATTACCAAAAATTATAATACAATCGAAAAACATAACATGTTTTGTTATACATTTTTTTAAGCCGAAATTAGCTAAATGAAATTTGAAATAAGCCAGATTTTAAGCTATATGCATTTCAAGTATTTTTCAAGCTATTTCATTTTAAAATATGCTAAATCTAGCTTGAAATAAGCTAAAATGGCAACAATGGTTTCTACTAGGTGCTTTTTAGCACTAGGTTTTGCTTTGGCAGAAAATTAAATTTAATTCAAAATTCAAAACAATGTTAACTAAGATTAAAAATGAAAGAGCTAACCTTTATTTTCTATTTGCGGCTAATTAACAATAAAGATTTAACGTGGTTCCGCCAGCCAGCCGCTTGACAGGAGCCCTAAGAGTTGCAGGAACCACTGCAGCCCACTGGAATCTTTTAGCCTGGAGACGCGGATTCTACCAACTCGGAGGCAGACGAGAAGGGTTGACTCTTCTTATGCACGTCTCTTATGATCACGGACTCACATCACCTTGCTCTGCCCAAGGAGGTGTAAGTGGAGGAGGTGCTGCCCACGGCGAAGGGAAACTTCGAGTATCCGCCACCGACCCGGCTCCTGTGCAGGCTCTGCCGCCGGTTTCGTTAGAGCATGACGATGAGGCATATTGAAAGAAGTGAGAGGATACCTGCGCAGCGCCACCGACGCCTTCTGTCCACAGTGCTCGGCAATCTGAAGCTATCCGCTTTCCAGCTGAAGAAGGCTATTGCCAAGCCCAAGTAGAGTCTTACAAGAAGTTGGAGAGAAAGAGGGCGTCTAGGAAGAGACAAGGACAAGCGCAAACGCACTGACGCTCGTAACGTAGGAGGAGGCGGTGGCCGCCAGGCAGCATCTACAGAGTATATGCCAGCTATGATCGTCCTGAAGTGCAATAGCCAGTTCATTCAACAGATCGCTAAACGAAATGAGTACATATTAAATGCTAATTAGTTTAACAACATAAAGAAAGTCGTGAATTTTTTCAGTAAGCGGGCAATCAATTAGAAGTGGAGAACTATCGATGGTTTGGTGCTATCGAGCCTCCATCGATGGCAGCCCTGCACTATCGATAGTTTTGCACAACGCTGCACATCCTAAAAATAAAATTATTTTCATATTTGAAAGTGGAAAAAACAGAAAAAAAACCTATAGCATGGATAAGTTTCTAACAATAGTGGAAAAAGGTAAAAGCAATTGTATTTTTAATTTGTGAAACCAGATAACATGAAATGTCTTATTAATTTGTATAACACGAATAAGCTACAAATGAAATGTATTTTTATTTTATAGGATTCTCACATACAATAAAGTTTTGTTTAAATTTCATTTAATAGTTTTTTTACATTTAACAGTTTTTTTAAATTTAAAACATGACATCGATAGCACTATCGATGGTTAGAGAAAAACAATCGCTTGCTATCGATGGCGCCAACTATCGATAGTTCTCCACCTCTACAATCAATTTCATTTGTTCAAAAAAACAGCTGGAAAGTGGTGGTAGTTGGGCAAATTCGATACTATCGAACAAAACCACGAAAAGGCGACTTTTTTCTCATTTTTGTCACCACTAAATTTCTATACCTTAAGCTACGTACTCACCAGCGCTAAAATGTAGCAACCAAATGAGTGCGAGCGAGAGACAAATACACTTTTTCGGCCCCTCTTAGCAAGGTCGGTACGCAGATGAGCTAAGAGAAATACTAGAATATACTAGAATGAACATGGCGCTAGATATTTTAAATCGGTTGAGTCTTCGCAAGGGTGGCGCGAGAGGTAGGAAATATCTGACAATCCGCGACCCTTGCGAAATTGAGACAGGCCATTGGAATCAAAACCCTATGGCGGAACTTTCCAGCGGAGATAAATTAGTTTATTTACAATACAATTAAAGAAGATCCAATTATATGCAATGTTGACCATAAAATAAAAAAAATAAAAAAAATTAAAAAAAATGAAGTCTGAAAATACATATGTGATTTCACAGGGAAATAAGCAAATCAAACGAACAAATTACTAATGGCACGGGACGACTGGGCAAGCAGCCGCCGCCCTAGATACGCATAAGCACGAGTTCCGTGGAGAACTCATGGATAGAGATCATGGCGCGGCGACTTAAGCGCCAATTTCGTGGCAGCAGTCGTCGTGGACGCGGGCCGAACGATGTGATTTCACAGGGAAATAAGCAAATCAAACGAACAAATTACTTAAATTATGATATCAGCTCCCGATGCCGCCGACGAGGACGAGCTGCTCCTGGCACTGCAGCTGCTGTTACTGCCACTGCTGGAGCAATACAAAAGGGCCAAAATCAGAATTTCACAAATTATGCATGACTAGTGGGTTCCTATTGGGATCCTCTTCTTAGTTGGCTGCCAACCCAAAATGCTGCTGCTTCAGAGCATACGAGGAGTACAAGAAGGAGAATGAGAACTGCACATCTTCGGGAAGTGGCAACGGGAATGGCCCGGAATGACTGGGCAAGCAGCCGCCGCCCTAGATACGCATAAGCACGGGTTCCATGGAGAACTCATGGATAGAGATCATGGCGCGGCGACCTAAGCGCCAATTTCATGGCAGCAGTCGTCGTGGACGCGGGCCGAACGATGACAATGGTCAGGGCGACACTTCGCAAGTGTTCTACGATTACAATGCGGAGAGACACTCTTTGTTCTTTTGCCCGCGTTTAATTTGAATTGAAAACAAACACAAATGACAGTATGGCCGTATGGATTTTCGGTGAACACCATAAAACCGGTCACACTAGAAATATGAAACCCTTTCAGCTAGCTAAGGGTTCAGCGCTGGTGAGTATTAGGCTTTATGAGTACTAGAGCTGTAAAAGTATCTATAGATACATCGTTGTTTTTGTTTTTCGCATTATAATTGATTTAATTTTTTGAGTATCGATGTATCGCTGATTTCAAAATCAGATCAAATAAAGTTAACGCCATCTTCCTTTAGAAGCAGTATTTTGAGAGTCCAAACGTCTAAAAGGAAAAAGAGCCACTTCGTTATTGAAAAAAAGGCGTTTTCTTATTTGTTTTGACTTTTTCCTAATATCTATTTATACCATTATTTATACTATTATGTGTTAGTGCCAACCGATAATGTATGTAACAGGCAGAAGGAGGCATCTCCGACCCCTTAAAGTATATATATTCTTGATCAGCACCACCAGCCGAGTCGATTTAGCCATGTCCGTCTGTCCGTCTATCCGTCCGTGTGAAACAACAGATCTCAGAGACTATAAGAGCTAGAGTTACCAAATTTGGTGATAACATTGCAATCTGTTGCACGCAGATTAAGTTAAATTTGGCCACTCCCACTTGCGCCTTCAAAAATCATAAAAAACGTTAAGCAAGCCATACACATTATTTTCGGGTTAAAGTTAATAGATACAATAAATGAATAAAATAGAGCGAACGTTTCCTGAAAATTTCAGTAGAATCGGATGATAAACATGGGAGATATTAGCAAAAAGGTTAGAATTTTAACACATCGCCCTAAGGCGGTTGGTTGCAAGATGTAGCCGAAAGGTGGCGCATTCGAGCCTTGGCCGTGCGATATAATGGCGCCAACTGCAAAAGAAATGACAACAAATATTATAATTAATTTTTTGACGCCGATCGAGCGGGTTTTTATGTGTTCCTATAAAATGTATCATTCATATTTAAGTATGACAGTAAATTGTTTAGGTCGGGAGCCAATTCGAGAGCTGATTTATTTTAAGAAGTATCGAAGTAGACTATTATAATGTATGTACAATTTTAATATGCCTTTTAGTGTGAAGCGCAAAAGTTTAGGTACTGGTATCTCACAGTCGAGCACATTCGACTGTAGTTTTCCTACTTGTCGAGCACATTCGACTGTAGTTTTCCTACTTGTCGAGCACATTCGACTGTAGTTTTCCTACTTGTTTTATTTAGGTGGAGAATGAAGGAATAATGGCAATACGTTGTTTGTGCGTTCAGGCTTCGTCCTGCGAATCTGCAATAACTTTTAGTAACTGTTTCGGACCGGAGGAGTCCGATGAAACCGATTATCGTTAATAAACTAAACTAATAAACTATTTATCAACAAAAACCTGAACATGTGATAAAATAATTTTTAAAAATGTATCGTGAGCTGATATCTCTAATATTACATTAAAAATAAACACCTTCACATAGGATTCTGTTTATTTTTTTTAATACTCAACAGTTTAATGAATTATTGGGAATTAAGGTTTCAGTTTAATTTAAAACAAAAAAATAAGCAAAAATGTAAGATTTATCGCGATGTATCGATGTTTTCAGATATCGATATCGAGAGTATCAATGTATTCATAGATCGATACTTGTACATCTCTAGTGAGTACTAGGCTTAAGCTCCCTACTCAGACACGCGAAAAGTGTTCCTAAGCAGTGCGAGAGGGTGACTATTGACCTCTCGTTTTGACTCAGTGCTTAGGAACACTTTTCGCGTGTCTGAGTACGTAGCTTTAAGCGGACAATCAATTTCATTATTTGAAAAAAAACAGCTGGCTAGTGATGGTAGTTGGGCAAAATCACACATCGATAGGCAGAGAACGACTGAAATAATTGATACTATCGAACTAAACCACAAAAAGGCAACTTTTAAAATGTTTGTGACCACTAGATTCTATACCTTATAGGCAGGCCAAAAAGCAGAATTGGAAAAAGCAACAGTAGTGGAAACGGGGCCTTAGTTAAATTAAAAGACATCGCTGCCTCACGGTCACACTGCGCGTTGTTATACGATTGAGGAAGTCTGATTATAATCTGAATTGTTTTCCAAATTTTTTGACAAATTGAAAATGCCTGCGGTTGTGCGTATAAAGCGGCGAATCGACGAAGAACCTCACACAGCCTTTGTGCTGAATGGTAAACGCCGACGCCTCCAAAACGATGAGAGTGCTGTGGACGATGCAGGAACAGCGGCGGTGGTAGAGCCGGAATCAGACAAGGATGAGTTGACCACCGTTCTCAAATTTGCCGGCACACTCGACAAACAGGTAAGGGATGAATAAAATTCGGGGATGGGGAACACCTAAATGGATGTGTTCGCAGTACCTGAGATTCGACCAAACTGTGTAGAAACTAAGTATATGCATAAGTATGTACTTTGTACATACATATATACGTATGTATGCATATATTTAGTTACTCTAACATATTTCCATTAATTTTGAACGATGAAATTGATACACAGAACTTGCTGATAAGTGTTTTTAAAATATTAAAGCAGAGCTAAATTAAAATCAATAAATATCTTGGCGAATTCGGACGGGATTCCTTTACTTGCTTGAATATTTTGTTATACCCTTGCAGACGGTATTATAATTTGGCCATGATATTTGCAACGCAGTGAAGGAGGCATCTCCGACCCCATAAAGTTCGTACGCGAACTAGTCTCTCAGTTTTTGAGCTATCGAGCTGAAATTTTCAGCATAGTCTTATTTCTTTAGCACGCAGTATATATGGCGGAACGGCCGAAATCAGACTACTTTATCCTATAGCTGCCATAGGAATGATGGCGAAATTAATGTAAAAAAAATGTTAACTCTGTTTTTCAACGTATTTCTATACATTTTGAGATATAGCAGCTTTTTATGGTTCTAGAATTACGGTTTTCATTTTTTTAAGATCGGACAACTATATCATATAGCTGCCATAGAAGCGATCGGTCGATTTATATGAAAATGTAAAATTCTACATGTAAAATGTAAAATTTACAAAATTCGATATTTTTTCAACATATTTTAGTAATGTTGGAAAAATATCGAATTTTGTAAATTTTACATTTCGTTCGATTTTCAATGATCCAATTGCAGACTGCAAGGGTATACCAAATTCGGTTTACCGAAGTTAGCTTTCTTTCTCGTTTAGCTTGTGACTTTTGTTGTTGCGTTTTTTTTTGTCGAGCTTGGTATTCGGTGCCCGGCCCTGATTTGATTTAACCCTCAAATTAAATAGTAGCGAGCGCTAAAGAACAAATTAAAATAAAAATGTAGTACATTTCTGATGTTATTTCAATATCTATTCGCAGGACGACTGCGCCACTCGACAATTCGCTGCGGCCAGACTGAACAAAGACACTGCTTATGAGTTGGTTCAACGGCAACGATCTGCTGATGCAGCCATTGCAACCGCATTGCGGCGGGAGCGCCAGCGTCAGAAGGCACAGCAAAATGCTCGTGAGCAACGATTCCGAGTGGTCAACTGCCTTCGTAGCACTGTTGAGGAATACTCTACAGAAATTGTATCCCCTGAAGTCCAAAATCTAGAATCCCAGCCCAGTAAAAGTCAAATAACCATTGTGGACATCGAATCCCAATCCCAACATCAAGAATTGCATCCTTTCGAACCAGAAAGTTCTGCAGACCAAGAGCAGCGTTCGAATTCAAACGCAGCTCTAGATCAGCAACCAGCTGACTCCGATATTGGTTATGTTTACGATCTTTATGTGCCAGAGAACGAGATCCAGGCCGCTTATGTGGATATGATGGACGACAACTATCTAAGGTTCGTCATACACATTGAGCCTGAGCAAACGTTAAGCCTTTTCAATTACTATATGTAGCCGATCGAGTAACTGTGTGCGTCGTGGCTACCGTATTTTTGTGGGTGTGCTTGTGTCCTTGTTCATAGTTCTCGGTCGAAGGCTCCCATAAGCATTTTATCTTTACCATCTAGACCTAATTTTAATTAATTGTTTATTGTTCAATAATATGATTCGTTCTCCATAAGGTTACATTATCCGTTTAATTACTACAACAACTGCTACTGGTAAGCACAGCACACATCAACTATAGGGGAAAAGTGTGAGGGGAAAACAAGGGAGAAAGAGAGTGGGACAGAGCCTGGGAAAGAACGATGTGTGATGATGCCTCAAAACAAACAATCCATCGACGACAATAAGGACTGCAACTGGCAACTCAATTTAGAAAATAATCCATAAGTATCTATTTTTGGCAAACTCGGCCGATTATACGAATTCAATGGCATAATCAAATCTAAGAGTGTAAAATTACCATTTTTTCTTAGTCACATTAAAGAATACAGAAAGTTATTTTGGCTAGATGAACGTTTGTAATTAAAGTAAGTGCTAAATTCTTTTCTATTGTATAACAAAAATGTTGTAAATGTTTATAATATGGTTCTGATTCCATTTTATAAGAAATTTCAGTTAAATGTAAAAAAATTCAAGTTTCTACCAATATTAAAATGTACCACTAATGTTCGACATGCCAAAGTTTTTAAGTATACTATTTTGAAATTAGAATTACTTTCCTTAATTGCATTATTTGAGTCAGGTTCTCAATGCAAAAAACACCATTATCCTAAGTTTCTAGATTTAGTTATCTATTAAAATAGTATGAAAAGACTTCCCAAGCACACACACACGTACCACGGCTATTCTAAATCGGATTTCTTAATTTGTTTTATTTTGTCAGTTTTTAGTTTTCTTTGTTTTCGAAAAAAAATACATAAAGTAATAGTGCTGAAGTCCAAGTTCATAGTTATAGATTGTTGGGGTCTTTGCTGCCCGAAATCGAAATTAAATTGAATAAAGAAATCGACTAAAATGTATTTGACAAACTTTTGTAGCTGTGTTTCAATTTCAAAGTGTCAAACGGTCAAAAGCTCCACCTAAAAAAAAAACTACTATTCTTTCGTCTATTCCGCAGAGTGATTCCTGTGGGTGAGATTGTGCTAGAGGATTGTTACAACGATGAGGATGAAGATTATGATTCGGAGGACTCAAATCAGGAGAACTACTATACAAATGATTACCCGGAAGATGAAGAGGTGGCCTTGGGTTCAGACGATGAACTTTGTAGGCAAATGAACATATTCATGTTGGGTAAGCTTTCAAAACCTACATTTTTGGATTCTGTTTTCCCAATGCATATAAACTTTCAGATGATGACGAGAACGAGCTTGCACACTCAAGCGAAGATGAGGATTATGCCACCTACCATGATCCGTATGTTCATACCATTAACGCAGACGCCGACAGTTTTGTGGACGATGTGGACTTCTACAATGCGGACCGGGAAAGGGGTAGTGCCTATGATCGGTATAAGCGGCGTATTCTTAGGGAGTTGGGGGATCAAAAAGACGAAGAGGATGACGATGGTAGTGAATCCTTTGCGAGTGCTGATAATGATTACAAATTTATCGAATCGTAACTTAGTGAACGTGAATGCAGATGAGTCTTCGTAAAGTAAAAGACATTTCTTAATTCGTCTTAAAAAAAAAATGTTATCACCAAAACTAATTCTCTGTACAATATACATATGTATTATCGGCTTAAAAATTTGTTTTTAAAAAATATTTGGGTATCCCAAACCATGAGCATCGGCTTGGTATAACTAACTTCGGTAAACCGAAGTTGGTATACGTATACCCTTGCAGTTGGATCATTGAAAATCGATCCATTTTAGTAATGTTGAAAATATCGAATTTTGTACATTTTACATTTTACATGTAGAATTTGACAATTTCATATAAATCGACCGATCGCTTCTATGGCAGCTATATGATATAGTTTTCCGAGTTTAATGAAATTAAAGCCGTAATTCTAAAACCATAAAAAAACTAAACTAAAATACGTTGAAAAACAGGAAAGTTAAAAATTTGTTTACATTAATTTCGCCATCATTCCTATGGCAGCTATATGATATAGTGGTCTGATTTCGGTCGATCCAACAAATATACTGGTTGCAAAAGAAATAAGACTATGCTGAAAATATTAGCCCGATAGCTCAAAAACTGAGTGACTAGTTCGCGTAGAAATCGACAGACAGACGGACATGGCTAGATAGACTCGGCTGTTGATGCTGATCAAGAATATAATATACTTTATGGGGTCGGAGATGCCTCCATCACTGCGTTGCAATTACAATGGCATACTTATAATACCCTCAAGGGTATCAAAATATTATTTTAAAATTTTTTTCTACTTCCATAATTAAAAAAATGGATAGCTTGTATACATTATTTGTAGTTCTTTTGTTCTTTCAATTTCTCAGTTTTTTCATGTTGAAGCTGCGGCTTTGGAGCACATCCCTCCATATAAAGTCGGAGAGTCTCTTCGTCCATTTTTTCGTTTTCCTTTGGAGGTTTGTAGTCCGCCACATGATCCACGCGCAATGTTCTGTCGATTATCTTAATGCCGTTGAGGTTGTCTACCGCCAGCACAGTGGATCTTTGGTCCTCATAGCACAAGAAACAAAATCCCTGAAGCGATATAGAATTAAATAAATAAGAAGTGAAATGAGATCCTATAAAATTTAGGTAATTGTCTGACCTTAGACTTTCCTGTCTTGGAGTCGCGCACCAGGTTAATGTTGACGACTTCTCCGTACTGAGAAAACACGCAGATTAAATCTCCCTCCGAAAGAGTGTAAGGAAACCCCGCGACAAAGATCCACGCTGAATCACGGTACATGTCGTGCCAGCTCTTCTTGCTCCCATGGTGCAACTCATGTTCGCTCAATTTAAGCACATTCTTCATGTTTGTTAAAGGATTCATTTCGAAATAAAGTTATTTGATTATAATTTGGCTGCAGTGTGGCATTTGTTGAAAAATACTAATGCTGTTGACAATATATCAAATAATCGATATATCGATATCTTTTTCCAAAAATTATTATAGGGTATTTCTCCACTACGCTGCATTTTCCACTAATCGCACGAGAATCACGAGATACATAAAAGTGGTTTCTACTAGGCAAAAGCAGCATTTGGCTTTCTCTTGAAAGGAAATAGACGTTTTTTTGTTGCTTTTTTTGGTTTTAAAGATAAAATCAATAAAGGAAATACTGACTAAAATGCAAAACAAGATGATAATGGCATTGAACGCAATGGAACAACATAAGATAAGTATGGCCCACGGCTTGGACTTGGCGGGGTTGTCTCCTGTCAGCCTAGAATATCTACTTCCGAATCAACCAGCTCCTCGCAGCCTCATATTTACTAAATAAATCAGTTAATTATCATCTATTTAACAGCCGAAATATGGAACAGTCTGGGAAGAGGATGTTTCCAAAATTTTTGCCACAGGGCTCGCCTATCTAAAGCTGTCAGCTTTCAAGCCCGAGAAAGTTATTGCCAAGCCCAAGTAGTGTGTGAGAAAGGGGGCTTCTAGGAAGAAAAGCAGCCAAGCGCCAACGCTCCGAGGCTCTTAACGCAGAAGGTGCTGGTGGCCACCAGTGCAGCATCTACGCCTGCTCCCACGACTAGGATTGTCTAGAAGTAGTTGGCAGTTCAATCGAGAGATCGCTAAACGAAATATGCTTTAAATCAGAGTAGGTCACGAAACCTAACGGAAAGAGCAACTAAGCAGGTAGGCGACAAAAAACAACAACAACCGCTACCGTCTCGACGCTTCGCAGTCATGAGCCACCCAAAATGTGCGAGCAAGGGGAATACACTGACAAAAATTAGATCTCAAGTTCGGAACTTTACTTTCGTTATTTTATTTTGATGGTCTCGTGCCCGCCTCAAAAAAAAGACTGAAGAACAATTTAAAACTTTTTCACTTAGTGCAGAAGTGCACAATTCCCTATAAAATTGTTGTTGCATTGCTATCATGTCGGCCGCACGCGTACAAATTGTTTTTGCAATTTCGAGCGATCGTCGACAACAATTTTCCCCGCCTCTGGCGCCTAAATTTCAGTAAAATTGTTTTTGTAAAATTTCACGGATCGCTGAGCTCGAACATCGATCGTCAATGTCGCTTGCTAGCGCCTATAACGAAAAGAGCAGTGGGCTGCTCCCAGAGCAAATGCGTGCCCTTCCCTGCTTTAAGTTATAGTTTTTTGTATTAATTTTTAAAGCATCTAACGAAAATGCATGGATTTAATAGCCATATTTGCTGCGCCAGCGGGCAATCAATTTCATTTGTTCAAAAAACAGACGATTAGTGATAGTTAGGCCAAATCGATAGGCAGAAAAAGAAGGTTTGCATTTAAGCCTAGTACGCAGACAGTAAAACAGTTCGCAACCCGAACAAGATCTAATCTTTTTCCAGCTTAACCGCCTCTTAAAACTCTCTTCGGCATTTTTAGGAGGTAAATGATGCGATCATACCAATCTTAAATCAGCTGTTTTATATTTACAATTATTTATATTATATTTGAAAGACAATTCGCATGGAATACCTGATTAGCGCACAATGACCGCCAACACCGTCCCCCAGATTCTCTCGATCATGCACAACCGCCTCTTATTCTCCCTATTACTTGACCAACATTCTGTCCTGGATCGACGACCAGGACAAGGACTGCTTTACCGGTTGGTGATTCTGTTCTTACCAAATGGAAATAACCACCATCTGGGTGGGTGGTGGCTGCCACCAAATTGTTGGACTGGTGAAATGATTCGAAGTTACTTCGTTCTTGATGGATGCGAGGACTGATTGTACACCATATCTTCGCTAGCATACATTTGGTTAGAGTTGGTACTGCTCCTGCGCCCGGTTCTGTCCATTGCTGTACATGTCCTTTTCCAGCTTGGCAATGAAGGTTTTGTCCACCCAGACACTGCTCTTAGAAGCTGCGGCCTCTGTATGTACTTCTCGAGCTCGGCAATGAAGGATTTGTCCAGCCAGATACTGCTCTAAGCAGCAGCCGGCGGTGGCCGTCGCCTCTGACCCCTTCAACCACGAAAAATCTACTTTTTTATAATATTTGTCATCACTAGTTTCGTATACAGGTAAAAATACACTCTTTGGCCAAAAAGCTGATTTGGAAAAAGCAACTGTTGTGGGAACGGGGCCTTATACCGCCGTCGCAAAATAATCGGCTTGGGACCTATCGGGATCGAAATTGTTGCGCTTAGGTCTGTCGATATATACGGTAATCACGTTCTTCATGATATTTGACACTACCCCCCTATATAGTTGAAGGAAACCCTTGCTCTATGATTACGTATTACGCTTATGTTCTATTTTTATATTTGGTATATTTGTGATATTTCTATATATATTAATCGGGAGCAAAGTGGTATATTACAACGAGCGATGAGCGGTCACACTGTACCCAGCTCTGCCGCATATTTGTTGTCGCATTGTAAAAGGCCATGGAAGCCAGTTAATTGTGCAGTGAAAAATGTAATACTAATGAGTGTAGTGTTCAGTACCAGTGATCTATTTCACTAATAAGGTGTGTACGAATGCCAAAATTTGCACTTCTCGCTGGATTTTATGAGTGTGCGTGCGTGCTAGTGTGTGTGACCGTGTATGTGCGTGTCGAGCAAAAGAAACAAGATAAGCTGAAAAGAAGCAGCAGATGAGGAAAAGTATCTCGTCTTTATTTAAAATCGTGTGTCAGTGTATTGTGCGACAGCGGAGGCAGCGACAAAAGTAATAAATATTAGCTCTCGCTGCTTCTGCTTCTGAAAACTGTTTGGCGTCTGTGCGGTCTTTTAATTGTGTCGAGCCATTGTTTTATAATTTTCCCATCATCATTCAAGACGCGTTCTGTGCCGAATAACAGCGAATTGCCAACAACAACGCCCCGATTTCTGCCAAAGAAGTTACTGGTTATCTATCTCCATCTCTGTCTGGCCCACGCACTATGACTGCTGCTGGCTATTGGAATAGTTGGTATGTGAAAGACTACAAGTACTACAACTCACAATACAGCACGAAAATAAGTGCGATATGACCACTGGATTTTGTCACCCTCTGGTAACTCGCACGCACACAGTCTCACCTGAGACAACTCCGCCATATGTCCGCCTGTCTGTCTGCGTTTCTATTTTCCTTAGCACATTCCACCCCATCGGCGTTGCTGGCTCACCACGTACAGCTGCAGGCAATGTAGTAGTAATAGAATTCGGCCGTTTTGTTTAACTTCAAACTCTTTAACGGTCAAAGGAGATTTCTTTAAAAAGAATTGTATTGATTATTAATAATTATTTCATAGAGCTAAAATTCTGATTTTTAAGTTGCAAAATAAGCGGTTAAAATTATGTTCTCTAAGTTATGTCCGGAATAGCAGATCGTATTAGTATTCGAATTTGTAAAGCCTAACCCCTGGCTCTTCCTTAACGATAAGAAAATATAAAGAGAAAGGGGTTGAATCTATACCAGGACGTATTTTCATTTTTAATTTTGATCCGACCCAATAATATATTTATATTTTGTGTACCAGAGAATTCGGCCCACTATGTATCCGTGCTAAATTAAATATTTAGTTCAGTTCCGTTATTCTACCTGATATTCGCTTATACTACCTACATATGTATGTATATTGAAACGCAAAGTTTAATGAAATAATTTGTATTTTCTTAAAATACGGAATATGTTGTTATTCAATCATAATTTCAAACCTATCATTTTTACCGCCACTGTAATCGGTTTCTCGTTTCTTTTTTATTCGCGAACAAAAAAACTGAAAGGAAAAATTTGTTTTTCATTGCTTTTTTTAATGTTTAGGTGTGGTCGTGCTATAGTTGTGGGCTAACACACATCCAGTTTTGTGTATTTTTTCAAGCGGAAGCGGCTTAAAAAAGTTTTCGTGCCGTTGTCCACACAGTTGACATTGAACTCTCGCCAGTCTTTCGGAGTAGCTCTCTCCTTCATACCTCGAATCCCTAACCCGCTCTCCCTGCTGCCTACTGACTTGAATTTGTCTTGATCTTTTACTTTCCAAAAAGCATAATCCTGGCCTTTCAATTTCTTCGTTTATCGGCCACAACATTTACTGTTTTATAAAGTAAAGACTTGTGAAAGGAGATTTGCTAGGGGAACTCTGTCATAAAGAAAAATGAACTAATTAAATGTTTAAAGTATTTACTTACTTGTTCTTGATCACCACGATACAGTCTAGTAATTTTCGTCTGTACATCTGCTTGACGACTAAGATTTCTAAGATTACTGCAGCTGGAGCAATAAGGTGTGTAATGTGTTGTCACGCCCACCTGCCTTGCCCCAATAGGTCAGAATCCAGCGATTCAGCCACTGCCTATCCAATCAGACATTATTGTAACATTAGTCATTGTCCGGACGATCAGGTATTTGCAAGCAAAAGGCACCATAATGTGCTACAAATACTTTTCAAAAATAAGTTTGTTCATATTTAGTTTTAATACCCGGTACCTATAGGGTACAAGGGTATTATAAGTTAGTGCCAACCGAGAATGTATGTAACAGGCAGAAGGAAAGTATATATGTATATTCTTGATTAGCATCACCAGCCGAGTCGATTTAGCCATGTCCGTCTATCCGTCCGTCTAGAGCCACCAAATTTGGTGAAATCATTCTAATCCTTTGCACGTAGATCTAGTTCGTGTGCCACGCCAACTTCCGTCCCCGAAAATAATAAATATCGTTATATACGCTATAGTCGTAATATTCGATTTAGAGTAAACACATAAACTAAATAAATCGGATTGTGCGTACTTTTTCTGAAAATTTGAGTCAAATCGGATGATAAACATGGAAGTTATTAAATAATAAAGTTTCTGTGTATGCTTCTTCTTCTTCTATGAGAATGCCGTGCGTGTTGCTCAACATGTCCCTATCAACATTTGACTTTTTTGGGTGTTGCTCAATATGTTCCTAGCAACATTTGTCTATAATTGTCGACATTTTCCTGTGCTATTTAATATTTCCAACAATGCTTTAGGTACCGGGTATCTCACAGTCGGTTACACTGTAGCTTTCCGACTTGTTATTAATAGTTTTTGTAATAATTTGTATAAACTACACTTATCTGGAAGAAGCATTCTTGAAATCGAAAGGAGTTTGTTCTCGGTTTTGTTATTTCGAGAAGAATCAATCTTGAAGTCGAAAAGAAGTTACGGTAAGTTTCTGTTAGTTCGGCCCCTTCCAAGAAATTAAAAAAAAAGACATAGATAGGGGGTGCTTCAACGTACATTTGGGTATAAAAATTATGTTGGGGACGCTCTTAGTTTAGTCACAATAAATCTTTAAAGCTTAGCCTAATTTCCATACAACATCCGTAGCAAACACGCACACTGACAAATTATGAATAAACAAAATTCAAGCGCCTGTCGGTGAGATCGTCGCGGTACAGTGGTCTGTGAAGCTTAAAATTGTTGTTAAATTGTGCTTAGTGTAAATACTATATACGAGTATGTCGACGCTTTGCACACTTTGAATACATTTATGCGTGAAATATAAATAAAACAAAAATTTGACAACGTAAAATACGTAGTAATTAACGACTATGTCCTTATGAAACTAATTAAAAACTTTTTAAATATTTTTTGTAAATAACTATTAATAGTCACAAAATTTGGTATCAGACGTTTTTTGAGTTGAATGTGCCATCGTCACTTTAATCTCACCTCGTTAAGAGGTGTTTTTATTTGATATCAGAAGTTTTTTAAATTACATATTTATGTACATACATATGTCTCCCATTAGTGTTATAAGTTTTTGTTTGAAACTGAAATGAGAAAAATAACAAAAAAAATGCATATAAGAAATTAGCTGTATTGCTACTAATTTTGATGAGAAAGCGAATTTTCGGAGATATGTGGTGTACCCCGAAATATTTCAAGGGCTATACGCCCTGAAGTGACTATAAAAATTGATATAAATTTGTCAGGGCAAAGTAATTAATAATTACTAATTATCATATCAAAATACTTTTCCAACTACATATGGCACGTTTCTGTAACTTTAGTCGTTCAGAAGTTAGTCCCGCCAAAGTAGTGAAAAACGCAACAATTAGATTAAATTAAAAAAAATTAAAAATTTTACACGATTTCTTTTAAATTTAAAATATATTAAATTTCCTCTGATGGTTTTAAATTTTTTTGCATTGTGCACGTCTCAATATGACTCTACATGATTTTTTACATAAATGTATGTATAGTGCATGTAAAAGGTTAGGTATATGGGATCTTTGCTACTAATTTTAATGAGGAATATCTCGAGAAAGCGAATTTTCACAGTTATGTGGGATATACCAAAAGTTGAGCAATCTCAAGGGCTATATGGCCTTGAGTGACTATTAAAATCGTTAGAGCCACTTTTGAAAAAAATTTCAAAAACTAAAAAAAATTGATTTTAATTATAAATTCTTAAATATTATATTTATATAGATTATGTCCAGGCTATTATCATTTCAAAATACCGTTTCTATAGCTTTAATCGTTAAGAAATTATGGGCGCGGGAAATCTTCCTTTTTTAGTCTTTCCGCCAAACTAGATGGAAACCCAAAAAGTCGTAAAACAAAAAATGTATAGCTCGATCTGTTTAATAAAATAAAAGTGGTTCCAGGACTCTAAAACAAAAAAATCGACAGACAAACAACAAGGAGAAACGTTCGTCTAGTCGCCGATCCCATAAAAACAGCGAGTGTAACGATTGCGAGAACCTCGGATCTTTCCACCATCGGCTGGAGCTCACAAATGCCAAAGAGGTCGGCAACCTCGGAGTTAACGGATTACTGCTCTCCTTTATTAATGATTTCTTTGAAAGGACTGAAGTAAAATGCAAGGGATGCGGTGCCCAACATATCTATGAAAGAGAGCCAGGACCACATATAATTATTGACATTGAATTTATGGATGCGTTTCATCAAATATATAATTCGGGCACACCAGGAACGGCCACATTGCTGCAATTACCACCACAAATTTTAATAAAGGAAAATAAATACATACTTAGTGGTGCCATAGAATATGTTCATGCGCAAGGTGATGGAATCGGCCATTACATTGCGTATTGCCGCAGAATTATCGGATCTTGGGAAGTTCATAACGACATCTGCAGGCAATGGCGGAAATTTACATCTTTAAAAACTAAAATGAGACTCCATATTGTTATATATACTCGGACAAGTTAATAAATTTATTTTTAAGTTTTATTATTATTTATTTAAGTTTTTTTAATTTAAATTAAATTTAAAAGTGAACAAACGTTTGCATACGTTTATTAAAACATTTTAGTTTTTTAATTTAAATTTTATTTAAAAGTTGACAAACGTTTGCATACGTTTATTTAAATATTTTCGTTTTTTAATTTAAATAGTTTGTTGTTTATTTTTAAATATGTATATATCTTTTATATTTCAGTATATTTTATACATTAAGTACGTTTATTTCCGCCGTTGCAAAAGTGAAACTGTACATTTTTTTTACTTGTAGGTCTTTAATGTTTTTGCTTTAAAAGACCCCATGTATTTATAATGGCCTCCGCGAGGTTTTCCCTGGGTCCCGATTTAATATATGTCAAAAAATTTATTAAGTCGGGAGCTAATTCGAGCGGCGATTTAATTTTTAATTAAGAACTATTTAAACTGACAAACGTTAATTTTTGTTAAGATTAACTATTTTTAAGAGGTGGCAGTCAATAATATTTACTTCATTGTTTTTTAAAAAATCTGCTTTTGTAATGGGCAACCGATTGATTCTTTGTTAAAATGTTTAATGTTTCTTATTTACTAAAGCTACAATTGTCTTTTTATTCTAAGGGGTGAGCAAACGTGGCAAACGATTCTTTTACGATTTCAAAAAGTCAACTTTCAGTTTTCGAAAATTTTCGAATTCTTATATTTCTTAAACCAGACGTGGTAAAAAAATTGTGAATGGTGGTCAATCATGGTCAAATGGTGGACAATAATGGTCAGATTTTAAAATTTGAAAAAAAGTCAACTTTCAGTTTATGAACATTTTCGAATTCTCATATTTCTTAAACCAGACGTTGTAAAAAGTTCGCAATTTTTTCAAAATTCTAAAGGGTGGTCAATTGTGAGCAAGCAATTCTAATGCGATAAAAAAAAAAAAATGAAAAAAGTTAACCTTTTCAATTTCGAAAATTTTTAAAAATTTTCGAAGTCTATTTTCTTTGAAACCAGACGTGGTAAAAAAAAAGTAATTAGTGGTCAAGCATGGTCAAACGATGAGCTAAAATGGTCATCTTTCAGATTTCAAAAAAAACAAATTCTCCTAGAAATTTTTTTCAAAATTTTCAAAGTTTGCAATTTTTTCAAAATTCTAAAGGGTGGTCAATTGTGAGCAAGCAATTCTAATGCGATTAAAAGAAAAAAAAATTAAAAAAGTTAACTTTTTTAATTTCGAAAATTTTTGAAAATTTTCGAAGTCGAATATTTTTGAAACCAGACGTGGTAAAAAAAAAGTAATTAGTGGTCAAACATGGTCAAACGATGGGCTAAAATGGTCACCTTTCAGATTTCGTAAAAAAAAAATTTCGCGACCTAGCTTCTTTGAGCTATAATGGTCATGTGGTGGGCAAAATTGGTCAGCATTCAAATTTTAAAACTTAAAATTTTCTCAATACATTTTTGGTAAATTTTCTGAATTTGAAATTCTAAAGGTTGGTCAATCGTGGCCAAGCGATTCTAATGCAATTAAAAAAACAAAAATTTGAAAAAATTCATCTTTTTCAATTTGGAAAATTTTTGAAATCGAATATTTTTGAAACCAGACGTGGTAAAAAAAAAAGTAATTGGTGGTCAAGCATGGTCAAACGATGAGCTAAATGGTCACCTTTCAGATTTCAAAAAAAATATTTTTCGTAGAATTTTTTTTTTCAAAATTATCGAAGTTTGAAATTTTTTCAAAATTCTAAAGGGTGGTCAATTGTGAGCAAGCAATTCTAATGCGATTAAAAAAAAAAAAATTGAAAAAATTCATCTTTTTCAATTTCGAAAATTTTTGAAATCGAATATTTTTATGTCCATCAAGTTAGCAGGGCAACTTTGGAAAATCAAACTTTTGATTATACCATAATTTGCCGCTAATTATTCGAAAATTATTTACGGGAAAAAAAAAATGCAGCGGAATTTTTTAGTTAATTTTTTAGATGCCCTGCTAAGTTGACATCAAGTTAGCAGGGCAACTCCAGAAATCTTTAATATTGCCAAAATCTTTTTTGCTCAGATTTTGCCGCTAATTATTCGCAAATTATTTACGGAACAAAAAAAATTGTTGCTCCAGTTTTTATATTTATTTTTTAAAAACATAAAGTGGCCCTGCTAAGTTGATATCAAGTTAGCAGGGCAACTCCAGAAAACTTTAAGAATTCCAAAATCTTTCTTGCTCAGAATTTGCTGCTATTTATTCGCAAATTATTTACGGAAAAACAAAATTTGTTGCTTGTCTCTTAAGATTAGGATCAAAACTTTGCACACACGAAAATGATCACGCGGACAAAATAGATCGGGCCAAATTCAGCTATTTCGACGCCGACGACGACACATTTACCAACACTGGCACCGACGCCAATGTAAAAGAAAACAATTAAAAATCTGCCATATGATTTTATGCACTTATCTATTCATTATCTGTCTTGTAAGCATCCATATTTTCTTTAAACGTTTTCAGGCAGTTTTCTTCAAGACAAGACTTAGATCTTTACCAAGATTTCTTAATCAAGCTTAAAATATTTGAGTTATACATTTCTACCGCCAAATAAATACAACCCTGCATGTCGGCTGACTGCACTCTAACACTAACACATGCATGGCCATACATGAGTTGCCACCAGTGCTGCCAACTTTTGCTGAGAAAAAAGGCTGTTTTCGGCGGGACAAGGATAAAGATATAAAGATATTCACATCGATATTCTGCCACAGCAGATTGTCTTTTCTCGATTCTAATCGTCTTCGAGAGTTAACACTCTCGATCGAATATTGCTACAAAAAAAAGCTGAAAAAAAGGCTGATTTAAAATTAATAAGAGCTAGAATTCCCGCTAACCGCAGGTCAATAATAAAAAAAGCTAGAAATGACGGGAAAAAAACTGATTTGGCAACACTGGTTGCCAAACATATCGGAGACAATAGGTTTTTAAAGGGAAAGTATATAATACAAATATAATCTTAAGAGACAAGCAACAAATTTTGTTTTTCCGTGAATAATTTGCGAATAAATAGCGGCAAATTCTGAGCAAGAAAGATTTTGAAATTCTTAAAGTTTTCTGGAGTTGCCCTGCTAACTTGATATCAACTTAGCAGGGCAACTTTATGTTTTTAAAAAATAAATATAAAAACTGGAGCAACAAATTTTTTTGTTCCGTAAATAATTTGCGAATAATTAGCGGAAAAATCTGAGCAAAAAAGATTTTGGAAATATTAAAGATTTCTGGAGTTGCCCTGCTAACTTGATGTCAACTTAGCAGGGCATCTAAAAAATTAACTAAAAAATTCCGCGGCAATTTTTTTTTTTTCGTAAATAATTTGCGAATAATTAGCGGCAAATTATGGTATAATCAAAAGTTTGATTTTCCAAAGTTGCCCTGCTAACTTGATGGACATATTTTTGAAACCAGACGTGGTAAAAAAAAAAGTAATTGGTGGTCAAACATGGTCAAACGATGGGCTAAAATGGACACCTTTCAGATTTCGAAAAAAAAAAATTTGCGACCCAGCTTCTTTGAGCTCACCAAGCTGACTTTCGTGGTACGCGGGGACGTCAAACTGTCGAAGGGCAAGACGGCGGCGCAGTGCGCCCACTCAGCGTTCATGCTACCAGAACTCAATGAAATTCTGTTTTTTTCTTATTTACATTTTTTTTTTTTTTTTTTTAGAAGAAAATGACAATAAAATCGAGCACAACGTTAGTCGAACGACTGTCAAAATATCGTCCTAAATTGAGGGCAGCTTTCTCGATGAGACACCTTTATATAATTGTATCATGGACTAAACACTGTATATGGCAGTTGTGGGTAATTTAAAATAAATAGCACAAGCGCCAAGCAAAAAAATATGTAAAAATACTGAATACAAGTTAGTATAATTTTAGTATTATTAGTTGATGCGGAGTTGATGCTACCTTTTCTGTCCCTTTCTGGCACATGTATTGCTTACGGAAAAAAATTTCAACCGTCAAACTCAAATAAAACATTACCTAAAATGTAGTAAAAGTAATATAAAAATAAAGCCTGCTTCAATTCTCTAAAAAAAAACTGAACAGTGGTGTTGCTTCACATGTTCCTTGCAACATTTTTATTTTTTTTTTTCAACATATTGCTACCAACATTTGTCGTAATTTGTAAAATGTTTAATCAATTAGTGCATAGGTTGACAAAAATTGATTTAGCCATGTTCATGTGCCTTTTAATTTCACTCCGAATGCTTTTGGTACCGGGTATCTCACAGTCACTCGACTGTAGCTTTTCAAATTGTTTTATTTATAGTTTGTTGTTTAACTTAATTGACAATGCTTTGGGTACAGAGTACCTCACAGTGGAGTACACTGGACTTTAACTTTCTTACTTGTTTTTCTTGGTTCTGGTTTTGAGTGTGAATTTTTCTTGTTATTATTATGGCTGTATACCACTGCTGTAATTATTATGTAGCTCACGTTGTTGAAAAAAGATTTCAAATGACGAAAGCACAGTTGAAGGCGCTTCGTCCGCCTGTTGCAGAAAACGTGTGAAGTTTTCCAGATACATCTACTATATGTTCGTTTGTTGCTTTTCCATAGGGCTAAGTGCAATAGGAGCACATCCGTGCTGCCCCGGTAAGAGCCCGATTTGAGTTCGATTAATTTTGTTGCGCCTCGGTAGCTGGGCACTTTAACTCACTTTAACTCTTTTGCCAACGCACCGATACGTTCGTGAATAGTGATAGTTTTAATTGCAAACTATCGCATGATACGTGAATCTCTTATAGGCATACTTTATAACAGCACTCTAGTGAAAATTCTAATATCAAATTATTTTAGTTATTTTAACAAAAAATTAATTTTAAATTATCTAATAAGTTACGTATTCGACACGTTTATTTAAGTTTTCTCTTTAGTGTCAAAACAAAAACTGTTGTCGCTAGGCTATAAGACGCCGCACAGTGGCTCGTTTGCTCAAAACACGTTGCAAAATTAATTACTTTTGAACTATTGAGTTATCTACTTCATTATACCCTTGCAGGGTATTATAATTTTATCCAGAAGTTTGCAACGCAGTGATGGAAGCATCTCCGACCCAAAAATGTATATGTTTATATTATTGATCAGCATCATCACCCGAGTCGATTTAGCCGTGTCCGTCTGCCTGTCGGTTTCTACGAAAACTAGTCTCTCAGTTTTTGAGCTATCGAGCTGAAATTTTCAGCATAATCTTATTTCTTTAGCACGCTATATATATGTCGGAACTGAAATCTGAACACTATATCCTATAGCTACCATAGGAATGGTGGGGAAATAAATGTAAACATTTTATTTCTTTAAATTTCGAGATATAGCTATTTTTAACGGTTTTAGAATTACGGTTTTAATTTCATTAGGATCGGACAACTATATCATATAGCTGCCAATGTAAAATTTGTAAGTTAGGTTAGGTTAACCCAGCCAGGCAGTGACCCGTTAGGATATTCACTAGCAGTCTTTTCGTGGTAGATGCAGTAGGTAGTGGCTGAGTTTTTCGTTGCGCTCCTTGCACGTGATTTTTGAAACTTTGCAGGTTGTGGAATTCCTCCACCTTCCTTTAGTTCGCGCGTCTGCCCGTCTCTCTAGCTCGCTTTGGAGCGTTCTTAAGGAAACAGGCCGTTCTCCATTCTGCCATTCGCCAGCCCGTCGCCTTCCTTTGCAAGATCGTCCGCTGCCTCGTTACCATCAATGCCCTGGTGGCTGGGAACTCAGTAGATCCACACTAACTTAGTCGTGCTGAGGATGTCTAGTGCCTCCTTGCTCGCCATTACATTTTCGGAACAGACCGCTGACGACTGCATGGCTCTCATCGCCGCTTGGCTGCCGACGAATAGGTTGACGGCCTCGTATTGGGGGTTTATACTCTGCGCGGCCTCTGCCGCTTTCCTAATGGCAAAGACTTCTGCCTGGAATATCCTGCATTAGCTCGGTAGCTTATATGACAGCCTTATCTCAGGGTCTGTACAATATATGCCCGCTCCTACTCCTCCTTCCATGTTAGAGCTGTCGGTGTAAATGTTAAGGTGTTGATTATGGTCCTGACCGTTTTTCGAGTCGTCCGGTCCCATGAATGTTGTTTTGACATCCGGGTAAGTTCTGGGTATCATGTAGTCAGATATACTGATCATGTCTCGCCCAATTGAACTATGCCCGAATCCCTGTAGCGACATCTTTCCTGCTGCAACTACGCGTAGATATCCACGCGTGGGGTCGATACCGAGTATAGTTTCGAGCGCTTTTGTTGGGGTAGACCTCAGCGCCCCTGATATGCAGAGCAGTGCCTGCCGATGAGTTTTCTCCATAAGGCTGTTGTACGTCCTCTTTTCCGTGGCCCGCCACCAAACAAAGACTCCATACAGCAAAATAGGACGCACCACCGATATGTAAATCCAATGCATTAGAGCAGGTGATAGGCCCCATGTGCCGCTAAGCATCTTCTTGGATGCGCATAGCGCTATGGTGGCCTTTTTCACCCGCTCCATTACATTGGATTTCCATGCTACCTTGCTGTCTAGTACTATGCCGAGATATTTGACTTGTGTTTTCGGGATCAGCCTGGTTGAGTTGACTTTCGGGGGGATCCATAGCCGTAACTTGTATCTCTTGATAAAGAGAATGAGGTCCGTCTTGTCCGCGTTGATACTGAGTCCTACCTTCTCCGCCCACTCACATATCTCCCTGAGTGTTAATTCCATAATAGAGCTGAGAGTTGATGGACAGACTCTCGTAATAGTTATGCTTATATCGTCGGCATAAGCTGTTATTTTTGGGGCTTTCCTTTCGAATCTCTTGATTAGGTCGTCCACCACCATATTCCATAGGAGGGTCGACATAACTCCACCTTGTGATGTGCCTCTGTGCGCCCCCTTCACAATGGAAGCGGTGCCCCAATCGGAATGTACCCGCCTACAACTTAGAAGGTTCCTTATCCAGAGGTTGATTGCAGGATGCGTGCTGGCCGCTCCTAGGCGTTCGTAGTACAGGAGGGTCCGACACTTCCGCGGTACCGCCGCAGAGCATTGCTTCGCGAAAGCAGAGGGTTCATCCCTTACTGCACTTCTCGCCTTCTTAATCTGGTCATGAAGAGCGCGGCGAAATCGCTGACCTTCTGCCAGTTGGCGTCGCTGCGAAGCATGGTATTCACCAGGTTGTCCGTCGAGATCGCTGTGTTCAACTCCTCCTCCAGAACGTGTCTCTCCTCCGCGAACTTGCCGCACCTGAAGAGTACGTGCTCCGCTGACTCCTCCTCTCTGTCTGAGCACCACCCGCATGCTTCGCTGACTTCGTGGCCGAACCTGTGTAGGTAGCCACGAAAGCAGCCGTGTCCACTCAGCACTTGTGCCAAGTAGAAGTTTACCTGGCCGTGTTGTCTACTGGTCCAGGCCTCCAGGTTTGGAATCAACCGAAAGGTCCAGCGTCCCTTAGACAAGCTTTCCCAGCGGGTTTGCCATGATGCCAGAGTCGTCCGCTTGGCCGCGACACGCGCCGCTCCTCTCTCTCCAGGAGTTAGGGCTCTTCAGCGCACTTTCTCGTGTGCAGAGGCCTGCCCGGAGGCAAGGAGACAGAGCGGTGGAGTCCCTGCCAGGACTAACGCAGCCTGGTCCGATACCGTCCTGAATGCGCTGCATATGCGGAGGGCAGCCAGTCTGTGGGGGGCGTTCATCGAGCGGCAGTACGACTGCGTCGACATGGCGTGCTGCCATACCGGCGCGGCATAGAGCATGGTTGCCCTAACCACGCTGGGGTAAAAGCAGCTTGGACCTCTGTTTCGGGCCTCTATGGTTCAACAGGATACGCGATAGAAAGCGGAACGATCCCGCCGCCTTGGTGCTTGCGTACGCGAGATGCTCGCGGAACGAAATCCTCGGGTCTAGCATCACCCCGAGGTACTTGATCGCTCTGGACGATCGGCGCGTCGCAGACTCGTATAGTTGCAGTCTCCACTCGTTTTCTGCTACTCACGAGCACGGCTTCGGTTTTCTGGGGGGCCAGCTGGAGTCCCATTCTGGTCAGCCATGCGTGGATCAAGCTCACGCTCCTGTTGCAGAGATCCTCTGCTGTGGCCAGCTCCTTGGCGACGACGACGACCGCAATATCGTCCGAAAAACCCACCAGCTCTGTGCGACCAGGCAGAGCTAGGCGGAGTACCCCGTCGTACATGGCGTTCCACAGAATGGGGGCCAGGACTGAACCTTGGAACGCCGCAGGACAGTTGATGGATTCCCATCCTGCAGGCGTCTCGAAGTTCAGGATCCGCTCATTGAAGTAGCTCCCCATTATCCTGAGTAGGTAGGGGGGGACCTCGAAGTTGGTCAGAGCCGTTTTAAATGCATTGCGTATGTCCAATGTCGCAATGAGGCAGTATTCCTTAGCCCTTCCTTTCCAGAGCCGGCCTGCGATAGCAGCCCTGGCGATGTCAACCACCTTGGTTATGGCATCAATGGTTGACTTCGCCTTTCTCCACGCATCTGTAGAACCTCGCTGGGCTGGTGCACGCTGCAATTTTGTGCCTTTCCACCCCACATCTGAAGCAGGATTCCGCAGGTCCGTGGTGCTGGCACACTTGCTGGCGATGTGACCAATTTCTAAGCACTTTGGACGCGACTTCACTTCTCTTATGCGGCACCGTGTCCACCCAACTTTTACTTTATCCAGCTTGTTGAGTAGGCCTGCCAAGCTGGCCGGTACGGACACTGTCGCTACCTTGCCCCCGTTCGGTAAGACTCTGACGCCTCTGACCGTCACCGTGCCGGTGGGTAGCTGCGCTTGCTAGACGAGCGCGTCCGCAAACTCCTCTCTGGTCACTAGCTCGTCCAGGTCGTGAATGACGAAGACGGACTGGGGCGTGACTGCGCGAATGGAGACTCGATCGCCCAGCACTCTTCCGATGTTCTCCTTCAGCTCTTTAGTTTCTAGCCCAGAACTTCCGAACTCAAGCAGTAGTTCACCATTTCCAGTTCTCCTAACTTTAGTCACCTTGTCGCCTACTTCCTTCATTCTGGGATCCGGGGTACGAGTGACCAGACACAGGACTTCGCTGAAGGTCATTTCCGGGTAAGGGTTGAGGATCAGCGCATCCTTCCTTGCCCGCTGACGGTGCACCGGCTGCTTGGCCCTAGCTGGGGCCGGCCGTGTAATGGGATCACGTCGGAGAGGACCACTTTTGATCCCGCAAGCAGAGCCTCCTGTCCTATGATTCTGGTTCCTCTGGCGCTGAAAAGCTGCTGTTTTGAGCCTCTCTGAAAGGCGCTCATATCTTGTTATTCACTTGTCGCATGTTCTATGGCCCCGGCCAAGTGGTCCGCCGGTGCCTTAGTATTGTGTGGAATGGTAGTTAGGGCCTCCAGAATCCGTGGCCTTGCCGCGGAGTTCACCGCGGGTGGATTTCCAATGTTGAGGATCCTCCAGTCTGCCGTCGGGATGTCCAGGTTATGTCGCTGTAGCAGCTTCTGCGCACGGTCCCCCTGGATTGCGATGGGGAAGAGTACCTTCGCCTTTGGAATGGATGGGATTAACTCATTATTTATTATATCTATTTACTTTAAGCCGAACATTATGACTGTAGCGTACATATATAACGTTTTTTATGATTTTCGGGAGCGGAAGTGGGCGTGGCCAAATTTTAAAATCAACTTGATCTGCGTGCAACAGATTCGAATGTTGTCACCAAATTTGGTAACTCTAGCTCTTATAGTCTCTGAGATCTGTTGTTTCACACAGACAGATGGACATGTCTAAATCGACTCGGCTGGGGACGGAGATTTCTCCTTCTACATGTTCCAAACATTTTCGGTTGGCACTACCCTTGTACAGGCATAGGGTACACCCACCGGGTATAATAAAGTTTCTGTGCATGCTTATTCTTCTTCTGTGTTGGCACAGCTCATGCGTGTTGCTCGACATGTCCCTAGCAATACTTGCGTTTTTTGTGTGTTTCTCAACATGTTACTAGCTAAATTTGTCATTTTTGGGTGTTGCATGTTTCTGGATACATTAGTTTTCATTTGTCAACATTTTCTTTTATCCATGTTTTTAATTTAATAATTTCACCGACAATTCTTTGGGTACGGGTTTCTCACAGTCGGTCACACTCGACTTTAGCTTTTCCTCTATGTTATTACACCTCCAGTAAGGTTTATAGCTGGGAAACGGTTGGATCAAATTGTAAACTGCTAGGGTATATAAACCTCGGCTTCCCAAAGTTTGCTTTCTATCTTATTTTATTTTTATCATTCTGAATTTGGCGATTGACACGCCCGAGCTTTTGTGGTTGTGTACGGAGAACGCCAAACCCACACAGATGTGAAGAATTTTTGGGTTGGCTGGCATTTTGTAGTTGCTGATGTTGAGTTTCATATGCGTATAAAATAATTGAGCTCAATTGATTTCAATTAAAACTGACAACTAGCTGATGCTTTTGTTATTGCTTCTTTTATAGTTGTTAGTCATATGAAACAAAAACCATCAAAACGCTTGAAATGTGGTCGGTGCGTTCTCCATGAGCTCAGAAAAGTGCACCGCGCTGGGAGATGTTTGGTCCATTCAAATATAAATTCAATTTAATACTTAAGGGAGGATATATTTACATGTAAACTGTAAATTTGTTTGCTTTTAAAAATTGTTTATAATCTGGAGAACATGCTGCGTCTGTGCTTATCTGACTGAGAAATTTTAAACTAGAGCTAATCCTCTAGTCAGTCAGATAAATATATTATCCGTGAATTATTCGTGGATAAAAAATTTGTTAGAAGGACACATCCTGATATTCTTGACATTTCCAAAATCTTTTTTAGCCAGAATTTGCCGCTTGGACCAATTTTAAAACAAACTTGATCTGCGTGCAACGGATTACTGTCACCAAATTTGGTAACTCTAGCTCTTATAGTCTCTGTTGTTTCACACGGACAGACAGAAGGCCATGGCTAAATCGACTCGGCTGGTAACGCTGATAAAGAATATATATAAATATATATACTTTATACTATAAAGTTTATAGGATCGGAGAATTCTCCTTCTGCCTGTTACATACATATGTACATTCTCGGTTGACACTAACTTGTACCCTATTGGTACCGGGTATAAAAATATTCTATTTTTGAGGATGGGAAAACATTTTTTATTACCAAAGTTAACTTTCTTTCTTGTTTTTTTTTTTTTTTTTAATCAGAGTTTAAATTGTCTTTTAATCTAACACAGACGCTTGGGTACCGGGTATTTCACAGTCGAGTGCACCCGATTGTAGCTTTCTTATTATTTTATTTTTTGTTTTTGTATGTATACATACAACAAAATGTGTGGATCTGGCCGCTAGTGTTTGGCTTACGTTTTCCAGACATTTCGTTTGATGCGAGCAAAACTTTCACTTCCATTAAAAATATCAACTTGTCGGTATGTGTGAGAGTTTATGGGACCTGTTTGTGGACAACGTTAAATGATATTAGGCTAAGTTTTATGATTCGTTTGGGCAGCGGGTAGTGGAGCGAAGGCGAAAATTTCCAAAAATGTCTAAAGTAGAAAATTTACATGGTCAGGAAATTGGATGATTTCGCTTTTTTTTTCTTACTCTTTAGTTTTTTTTCCAAACCTGATGGCTGCAGGTTATAATGGTCTAAAATGGTTCTGAGTAACAAGTCTATCATAAAATAGTCTTTTCTGTAAGAGCTCTGTACCTTCAGAGAATTATGTAATGTAATCTAAATCAAACATGCATATGGGCGTATCCGCCAAATGGTCAATGGGCCGAAAACTAAAATGTTCATAACCATCTTATTTTATCATATTTATGAAGAATCTACATTTCTAAATCAATATTTTCATAATACTGTAACCATTGTATTAAAAAATTTCTTTCTCGTTTCGCTTCCGTTTACCTTTTTTACAGCTTATAATAATAATTATATATTATATATTATATATATTATATTATATTATATTATTATTAAAAATTATTATATATTATATATAATTATTATTATAAGCTGTAAAAAGGTAAACGGAAGCGAAACGAGAAAGAAAGCTAACTTCGGTGCCAACCGAGAATGTATGTAACAGGCAGAAGGAGAAACTTATAAAGTATATATATTCTTGATCACCATCACCAGACAAGTCGATTTAGCCATGTCCGTCTGTCTGTCCGTGTGAAACAACAGATCTCAGAGACTATAAGAGCTAGAGTTACCAAATTTGGTAACAACATTGGAATCTGCCAAAACGCAGATCAAGTTTGTTTTAAAATTTGGCCACGACCACTTACGCACCCCAAAAAATCGTAAAAACGTTAAATTAGCTATAGTCGTAATTTTCGGCTTAAAATAAATGTCCATTAAGTTAGCAGGGCAACTTTGGAAAATAAAACTTTTTATTATACCATAATTTGCCGCTAATTATTCGCAAATTATTTACGGAAAAAAAAACTTGCCGCGTAATGTTTTAGTTAATTTTTTAGATGCCCTGCCAAGTTGACATCAAGTTAGCAGGGCAACTCCAGAAAACTTTCAGATTTTTTCTCCGTAAATAATTTGCGAATAATTAGCGGAAATTATGGTATAATCAATAATCAAAAGTTTTATTTTTCAAAGTTGCCCTGCTAACTTGATGGACATTTAAAATAAGTAAGTAGGCATACGCGGAGGTTTTCTGAAAATTTGAGTAAAATCGGATGATAAAAATGGAAGTTATTAAACAATTAAGTTTCTGTGTATTCTTCTTCTTCTTCTGACGGCCAAGAGGACAGAAGCAAAAAAGAGTGTTGCGTGCGTTTGGGCGGAGTATTAATTCGTAATGCAGGGTGTTGCTCAACATGATCCTAGCATCATTTGACATTTTTGATTGTTGCTCAACATGTTTTTAGCAACATTTGTCTTCATTTGTCAACATTTTGTTTTTTCCATATCCGTGTGCTATTTATTTTCACCGACAATGATTTGGGTTCCGGGTATCTCAGTCGGTCACCCTCGACTGTAGCTTTCATACTTGTTAAGTTTAAAATATTAAAAAAGAAAAATAAAATATTTGTTTAACTTTAAAATTTAAATTAAATTTCCAACCGTAATTAATAATTTCCTACCCTAAACCTGCTAATTCCTATGGTCAGAAAGCTTAAGCTTTAATATACTATTATATTTATAATTAATATTATAATTAATTATTAATATTAAATAAATTAATATTAAATAAATATGTTAGCTAGGTAGTTGTATTAATAGAATGGGAATTGTCTAAGAAGCACCTGACCATAGCGTTTTGGCTTGTTACTATTAATTTGAATTTATTTTTTACATCTCTTCCTATTTCCTCTTACATAATTAAAATCTTTGGTCATAATAACGAACATAATTAAAATCTTTGGTCCAGATACAGTAGTAGTTACCAGTATCCCTGGCATTCCCCAGCGATTAATTGATGCGTAATTGAACATCTGCTATTCAACTATTTGAATTTTGATACACAACGGTACCGTTTAGCACTTGCCGACTGACTACCGAAGAAAACAACTAGGTTTAAGCACATTATGCATTCATTTGCAGCCCCGTAAGTCTTTTATGGTCTGCAATTGCTCGCTCTAGAAACCTGTGAGTCGGTGACCCACATTGAGCCATGAATTAGCTCAAACAAGAGCAGCCTAGACAGACAACTTTTTCGCTTATTAAATAAGTGCATATATACATATCTACAACTGTACATGTACCTGTGGAAAGAGACTTATATGCCTAGTTAGGATCCCAGTCACGCACTACATATCCAGTTTTATTTTGATAGATCATTGTCATCTTCAGCTTTAAATTTTATTGGTACAAGTTAATTAGGTCAAACCTAAGAAGTCGGCGGGAAGACACGGAAAACTAAGCTTGGAACCTGCCATTGGAAGATCATTAATTATTGCCCAATACTAAATTATTTCACACCATTAAGATATCCTCATGCAAAGCCGATTAAAGTGTTTACCCCTTCTAGTGGTCTTTCCATCATTTCAGTGCGGAAATAGACAATGTTGTTTAACTGATTAGAGAAAGTGAGCGGGCCGAACCGGGCTTTTGACTCAAGCATTGTGCTTGGGTCGTTTTCATTTTACAACCCAGAAAATTAAATTGCACGATATATTAGATTTTTAGTATTTTAAAATCTTTTTAATTACATGGGGATTTGATTTCGGCTATACATATTTAAGTGTATGTAATTAGGATATGTAATTCGAGTTTTTGCGGATCCTTATGTGTTTTCAACAGCGGACTCCGTTGGCACAGCCCCCGACCCCAATATATCTAACTCCAATGTTTTTAAGATCGGATTCGAGAAAAGATTCGGCCTCCGAATGTGCCGCGGGAGAGACCGCAGCTCCAGTGATATCCGTTGAGACCGCTGGGGGGATCAATGACCCCTCAGAACCCCGTTCCGAAAGCTTCCAAGGGTAGCAGGTCAGGATTACCGGCCGAAATTGGTAATATAGACAACCAGTCCTCATTGCCAAAAGCTCTAATTGCACACTAATACACTAATTCCTATGCAAAAACCATACACACACACACTCTCTAGCACACGTTCGAACTTGCTTGGCGTTGCTACTTTTCTTAACATAACAGAGGAGCCCGCCAATATGAGTGGTTTATATAGCAAAACAATTTTTAAAATAATAAAATTAATACTAGAGCAACGAATTTTATTCTTTCGCGAATAATTAGCGGCAAATTCTGAGCAAAAAAGATTTTGGAAATGTAAAGGTTTTTTATAGTTGTCCTGCTAACTTGATATCAACTTAGCAGGGCAACTTTATGTTTTTAAAAAATAAATATAAAAACTCGAGCAACAAATTTTTTGTTTCCGTAAAAAATTTGAGAGTAATTAGCGGCAAATTCTGAGCAAAAAAGATTTTGGAAATCTTAAAGTTTTCTGGAGTTGCCTAGCTAACTTGATGTCAACTTAGCAGGGCATCTAAAAAATTAACTAAAAAACAAAAAAAAAAAAATCGTAAATAATTTGCGACTAATTAGCGGCAAATTATGGTATAATCAAAAGTTTTATTTTTCAAAGTTGTCCTGCTAACTTGATGGACATCTGATCCGTAGTGACGTGGAAAGCACCGATCTATTGGGTCAGTTAAATTTTCACGTACCATGTAGAACTAATCGATCCTGCTTGCCTTTACTTTTGCACCACTGTAGAACCTCTGGTAAGAAATACATGAATCCTTTAGAGTACTATATGCAAATTATAACGATTTGTAAAAAAAACGAGAACGAAAGCTATCTTTGGTGCGCCGAAGTTTGTATACCATTGCAGTCTGCAATTGGATCACTGAAAATCAATCTATTTTATTAAAATTTAAAAATATCGAAGTCAGTAAATTTGTTTATTTACCTACACATTTTACATGTAGAATTGTACATTTTCATATAAATCGACCGATCGCTTCTATGGCAGCTATATGATATAGTTGTCCAATCTTAATGAAATAAAACCGTAATTCTAGAACCGTAAAAACTGTTATATCTCGAAATTTGTTAAAAAACGATTCAAAACAGAAAAATTAAAAAAAAAAAAATCATTAATTTCGCCATTATTTTTATGACAGCTATAGGATATAGTAATCCGATTTGGTCCGTTCCGACATAAATACTGCGTGCTAAAGAAATTATGCAGAGAATTTCAGCCCGAGACTAGTTTCCGTAGAAACCGACAGACAGACAAATTATAATACCCTCTGAAAGGGCATAAAAATAATTGAAAGGCAATCTCGCGAACACAACATTTTTATTGGCGATAACATTTTTTTTTATAGAAACATGGCTTTTGCATTACTTTAGACTAATTATGACCAAAATGAGCTTCAATAGTGATAAACTAGTAGAATAAATAAATAATAATTAAAACGAGAAAGAAAGCTAACTTCGGTAAACCGAAGTTGGTATACCTTTGCAGTCTGCAATTGGATCATTAAAAATGGAACCATTTTAGTAATGTTGAAAAAATATCGAATTTTGTAAATTTTACATTTTACATGTCGAATTTTACATTTTTATATAAGTCGACCGATCGCTTCTATGGCAGGTGTATAATATAGTTGTCCGATCTTAAAAAAATTAAAACCGTAATTCTAGTACCATAAAAACAGCTATATCTCAAAATTTATAGAAATACGTTTAAAAACAGAGATGTTAAATTTTTTTTACATTAATTTCGCCATCATTCCTATGGCAGCTATAGGATATAGTAGTCCGATTTCGGCCGTTCCGACATATATACTGCGTGCTAAAGAAATAAAACTATGCTGAAAATTTCAGCTCGATAGCTCAAAAACTGAGAGACTAGTTCGCGTAGAAACCGACAGACGGACAGACAGACGGACATGGCTAGATCGACTCGGCTGGTGATGCTGATCAAGAATATATATACTTTATGCCTCCATCACTGCGTTTCAAACATCTGGTCAAAATTATAATACCCTCTGCAAGGGTATAAAAAGAAAATCGAAAAAGGCCAAGAAAGGGGAAAATGGGTCATTTCAGTGCACAGACTTTAAAAATCAATATAAAATAAATGACATTTTTCATCGTGAACACACATAAGGAAGACAACATTCCATAAAGGAAGACAAAATTATACCGTTAATCGTGCTCTCCGCGCTCTCTTTTTAGATTTCCACATTATAAAGTTATTTCATGAGATAACTGTAAACATGAATATGTTCAATCTTTTACTCCTCTGCTGAAAAATGAGAAACTGAAAAGAACATTAAAAGTATTAAAGAACAACGCGGGCCGAACTGCAACTTTAAAGGTCAATAAAAACACAAATCAAAGTAAAATTTTGAATTGAATTAAAAAGTCGTTAATTACTACGTATTTTACGTTGTAAAATTATTGTTTTATTTATATTTCACGCATAAATGTATTCAAAGTGTGCAAGGTATCGACATATATAGTATTTACGCAATTTGACAAAAGTTGTAAGCTTCACAGACCACTGTACCGAGACGATCACACAGACAGGCGCTTGAATTTTGTGTATTCATAATTTGTCAGTGTGCGTGTTTGCTACGGATTTTTAATGGGAGTTAGGCTTAACTTTAAAGATGTATTGTGACTAAACTAAGAGCGTCCCCAACATAATTTATAAA
>VNJZ01002560.1:0-10054 GCA_008042795.1 Drosophila asahinai | reverse complement strand
CTTTTTTTTTTAATGCCTTTTTTTTTTTATTTTTTACAAAACACTTCCGACAACACTTATACTTTCAAATAGTAAAGTGACAGATGAAAAAGACAAAATTATATATAGAAATAAATTTACACAAACAACAAACACACACAGTCGCAGGTGCCGAACACAGAAATGGTATAACAAGGCAAATTAATATAAGCCGAGCGATTGCCGAAACTTTGACAGACAGGAACAAAAACAACGTCCCATTACATTCCTGTGTTCTAACAGCTGGAGCTGAGAAATGCCCAATTGCTAAATTTGGACTTGGTGGACAAGAGACTAGTTTGTGCAGAAACCGTCAGAAGGACGGACATGGATAGATCGACTCGGCTGGTGATGCTGATCAAGAATATCTATACTTTATAGGATCGGAGATGCCTCCTTTACTGCGTTGCAGACATCTGCTCAAAATTTTAATATAAAGTCAGAACCGCTAGGCATCTAGCGTTGACTGTCTAGATCTCCTCCGGTTGCGTTCATTTTTAATGCCAAATCGATACCCCTTCCCAACTGGTTTGAACATGATAAATGTCTGTTGAATATATTTGTCTAGCTATACTCGTGAATGTGCCACATCCTGCCTCATGTCTGAGCCAGTAATTATTCCTTCTCCAAATCAAAGGGAGCTCGCATCTGAGTGAGAGTGGATGTTTTTACTTGAACGTAGAGAATAACATATTTTACCGGCGAGACAAGGGATCGGGAAATTAATAAGAAGGTCATACGTGCTATTAGAAAGTTAACGCAAAATGAAGGCCGTTGGGCCTATGATCGAGACCTGAATATTTAATTTTACTATTGGTATTTTGATTTAAATAGTGTATTCTTTATGGTTATTTTACCTACCTTAGATAACAATTTCCTTAGGATAAAATCCAGGTTCCGTAAATAATAATAAACATTGTATGAATTCAAGCAAAATCACATCGAGCTTGCTTGGTTTGGGATGTTTTTTTAATTTTAATCTCTTGATATTTTTAGCGTTCCTTATCATTTGACGTGCGGTAGATATACTAGCTTTAACTCCCAATCAAAATCGAATATTGAACGCGTCTCGAACGGACATATTTTGGAGCGAGCTGATACGGACAAAATTTGAAAAAATAGTGGCAGAGTGCAAAGGAGATAAAGTAAAATCTCTCGTGGAGGATAAGGGTGAGAAACTCCGGCAGGCTGGTTAAACCAGCGGGAAATATGCGTGAGCCCGCGCAAGCGTCGACAACGCAGAAGAGACAAGCGGTGAGAAATGACCTAAATGGTGAACGTAAAAAACGAGTATTAAAGTTGATGATGAAGTCAGAAGAGTTCAAAGCATTGGGCTATGGTGAAAATGACAATCTAGAAATGCAGTTTTATGAAGCTGAAGATAATGAAAATGACAAGTTGGTGAAGGGAGATGAAAACCGTGTGACAGATATCCAAACAATACAAAATGCTGCTAAAAAACGGTAAGAATTTAGACAATGATAGATCTATTTCGCAAGTAGTTGGGCTGCAAACCGAAAATATTAATTTATATGAAGCGAATTTTAAGGGTGACATTTGTTTCATGCTCGATACGACATGTAGCAACCTTTTTGAGAACAAAAGAATCAAAAACAGTTTATATCTTCTCGAAAAAATTAAAGACATGAACATATCGGGTTTAAAGAACATTGTTGCTTCTGGTATTACCAGCTATAATATTTGCATTCTGTGTCTGATGCCAATGCGCTAGTGTACAATGTATATGTCAAGCAAGCGAATATTGATGCGTTTATTCCTAAAGATTTTATTGAATAATAATAAAAATGTTACAACTTTTGGCGTACTGCGTCCAGATGCAAGTCAAGAAAAATATGCAGGAACTATGGAGGATTTGAATGTCAGGGTTGTTCAATGACTAAAAGCATTTTATGTAATGCTAACGATCATACTGCCAACGATATCATGTCCAGTTTGGACTAAGGAGCAGGACATACATCAATAAGATAATATGTATCAAGAAACTGTCTAGGCGCGAAGATATGCAGCAATATTTGTTAAATCAAAATTTCAACAACTATGCAAATTAAGAGAAGGAATTTCAAAGTATTAATGGAAATAAAAGCAGTGTGAACCCTATCAGCAGGGATGAAGGGGCCAATAAAGTAGTACGAAAACACTCGTACAAAACTTCATTGGTGAACAGAGTGGTTGGGTTTGAGAAACCCTAACCGCACTTCATTCATACTCGACTACAATAAAAATATAGATAGTGCTCACAAGTTTGTGTATCCTGAAAGATCGGAGAGACATCTAGTATAAAACCCAATGCAAGAAAGTATCAATCTGATCTCACCACTTCTGCATAAAAACGAAGAAGATAATATTATTTTAAGAAATATTCAAACGGTTTGTATGTATGATGAGTTACACAAGAAAGAGAAAATTGGCAAGATAGAAATGCCAATTAGTATCTTGATAATTCTTATGACTATTTAAATTCTACAACTCAATGAACAGTCAATTAAGAAAAACAAAAATGACATTGAAAATATGTTAAATAGCGAAGGATTTGATATAGCTTGTCTGAACAGTCACTTAAGAAAAACAAAAATGACATTGAAAATATATTAAATAGCGAAGGATTTGATATAGCTTGTCTGTCCGAAGTTTTTTCCCATGATCTAACGTACAGAAGGCTCATCAATTACAATTTGTTAGAAAAACATAGAGACGTTGGTTATGGAGGCGTCGCTATTGCAGGAAAATCGAGTATTAGATTTTAAAAATTATTATACAGTTCTGACCGGAATGTTATAATGGCCAACACTATGAATCTTAAGTAGAATGTTAGTCTATGCTCCATTTATCTAGAAACAAGTCTGCACTTAAACTTGTTTAAAAATGAAATCAGAACAATATTAGCTGCTCTTGATAGAAAGGAAAATGTTATTTTTTTGGGAGATTTCAATGCAAGAGAGCTAGAGTTTGGGGATACCTTAAGCACTACAAAAGGTAAATTCTGGGCAAAGGCTATGCAAAAAGCGAGATTCATATGCTTGAATGATGGGAGTTCTACGTTTCGGAAGTATATTGATGATTTAACGGGTACGGTCTTAGATCTGGCATTCACGAAAATAAATGGTAGAGTTACATGGAGTTGTAATCCGGTGTTTGTTGGAGGCAGTCATCATCACCATATCAGTATGGAAGTATATGATTCAGAAGTTAAGAGTTTCTGCTTTCTTGCTAAAGCTAGACTAAGCAGAATGCTAGAAAAAACATGTTTTAAAGGTAATCTATCGGAGATAAAGGCATCGATGAAGGGAAAGATAAGATCTGCCACGTACATATAGGCTAACAAAACGCCCAAATTTTTGTGGAATGAAAAGTTGAAGGTATTACACTCTCGTCTCACTGAAGCACAATTGCAGTCCAGGTTTAATCCCTGCTTTGAAAATTATCCCAAGGCTGTCAATCCAAAATGCGTCTGGAGAAAAGCTGTCAAAAAATCCAAAAGGGATAGCTATGCAAACAAATTAGACATGTTAAACCAACAACCCAACAGCAGAGCTGCTTGGAAGTATCTAGGGAAAATTAAAGGCATGGACACGAGTAATAGCACGAGCTTTGACCTAAATCTAGCTCAGCAATACCTAGAAATCCTCAAAAATCAAGTTTTCAAGGATGCCATTTGTAACTTTCAAATGAAAATGCCTCCTAGATTAGAAACGCACAAATTGTTCTCAATGACAGAGCTTGAGTTTATTCTGAAAAAGGGCAAAAAACAGGTGGAGGTGAAGATATAATAACATATGATATGATCAGAGCGTGTAAAAAAGAATCATTGCAGAACATTCTAGCACAGTTTAACAATATACTTGTATATGTCGCATATAAGGTACTAAAGGAGTGCAGAGTAATCAAGGTTACGCCCATACCTAAGAGAGGAAAATATCTCAATGACTATAAGAATTACAGACCAATTTCATTAATTGCGGTTCTTGCTAAACTTCTAAATTCTAAATGATACAGAAACGATTGGATGACTTTGCTGAGGAGAATAAACTATTTCCAGTATTTCATACTCCTATCAAAAACATAAATCAGCATCTATGTGTCTTAATGACCTGTTAAATAGCATAGCAATTCTCAAAAAGAACAAGCAAGAAGTGGTTGTAATATTTCTTGACCTAAACAATGCTTACAAATGTGTTAATCTCAACACATTGGGTCAGATAATGTTGAACGAACAGTTTGCATGTCACAAGATCAATCGGATCCTTAATTTCTTCTCACTCAGAGTTCTAAGTCTGTGAAAATCTAAGGAAGAAGTTAAAGGTGGTGTACCGCAAGGATCATGCCTCTCATCATTTCTGTTTAATCTTTACACCAAAGCGTTACATCGTATAAATGATGGCGACACTCAGGTGATACAGTTTCCAGATGATTTTGCAAGTGGGAATAGCATAGCAAGAGCTCTTAGAAATATGCAAAACAAAATTGTTTAATTCAAAAACATGTGCAAAGACATTGGTATGAGCTTTAATCCAGAAAAATGGTGCTTATGTTAATAGGAAGAAATAGAAAAAGACAAATTTTGGTTCAAATTGACAACAAGATGATTCCGCAGCAGACTGCATTTCTTGACAGAGTTGTAAGGGCAAATATCACAAAGAATCCTAAAAGCAGTGACTACAATTACTTGTAAGTCAGGTCTGAGAACCCAAGTTGCGGTGAACATAATTCCAATCGTTCATAAGATCCAAACAGGAATACATATGTTAATTCTAGCCTTGCTAGTATCATCATAGGAAATGATCGCATTATGCGAGTTGCCCAAGCAGGAGTACTGAGAAGATGTGTTGGGGTACCACCAAATTCGCCACAACACATAATTTTTGCGCTGGCGGGAGTGCTGCCACCGTTTTTCAGAGCCAAATTTCTTGCTGCGAAAGAACTGCTTAAAGTTAGGAGATATAACCCAGATCTGTACATTGAAGTAATAATTTGCAACACGAAAACAGGATACTCGGTGGTGTATAATGAATTCAAAGACATCTTCGATAACGTAAACACTGTAACACGTAAACAATGTGTTTTTTCAAAAATTACTTTTTATTCATGAATAACTATTTTGTCCCCTTCAAAGTAATCCCCATGAGATATTATAAACTTGTGCCAACGGTTTTTCCAATCTTTGAAGCACTTTACCTCGTCAAGCGTAGCTTAACGTCGTCCTTTTATGGGCCTCTTCAGTTTAGGGAACAAGAAAAAGTCACAGGGGGCCAGATCTGGGGAATACGGTGGATGCGGCATCATTAGTGTGTTATTTTTGGCCAATAAGTCGCGCACAAGCAACGATGTGTGAGCAGTGGCGTTATCGTGGTGCAAAAGCCAATTTTTCTTCTATTCGGCCTTTCTTCTCGGCCTTCTAAGAACATTTTGTACCAACGATAAACGTTGTTTCGGTCCAAGGTAGCTTCTTCGTATGCCACAGTCAACATTCGGAATGCATCGGCGCATTTATTTGGATTTTCACACAAAATTTGATAAAGGTTCTTTGATATATACATCTCGTATACTAGATCACATAAAATTAAAACAATAACAAAAATCCTAAGAGACAAAAAATAATATTTCAGAGGAAGAAGCGGGAGAGATCTACAAGGAGAAGATAAATAAATGGAATCTCGATGGCTTTAAGGTGCTTTCCACGAATGCGTCAATTACTGAGGATATGACCGGTATGGGAGTGATTGACACATGGGCAACAAAGAGTAGCACGTAGTATATATGTCGGAACGGCCGAAATCGGACTACTATATCCTATAGCTTTCATATGAGAGATCGGGTAAAATTTAAGATATCGGCATAAAACTTTGGAAACTTAAAATACATACTGTTCTAACAGAATATAGAAAATTTTGTCGAGATCGGATGACGATTTCCTATAATTTTTACAGAAAAAATCTAACCAAAAACTACTTCCCATTTGGTAAGCAATACAGCGTTACCATACAAAAGGTAATGTTCTAAAAATAAAAAATGTTCGCCAAATCGAAAAAAGGGATATTTTTAATAACATTCATTTTAAAAAGAATTTAATACTCTACAACATACAATACATCTCGTGGATGGACTCTTCTGGACTCACTTTAAATCTCTAATGAAACATGAAACTTTATCCAAAATATGAATTTGCAAGGTTACTTCGATTTTTGCTCTATTAAGGGGACAACACTTTTTTTTTTCTACAAATGACGTTCACAAATATATAATACAAACCACACAGATTGGAATTCATTTCAAAATTTTTGTAATATTGTTTAGTTTTTTACTTCTGATGACTTAAACTTTGCAAACAAAACAATATTGCAGACGCCTGTGTTTTGCAAATGCAACAGCAGTGTTTATCAGCTGATTCCGCTGTTGTGGCGCCCTCTGTCAAAATTTTTGTTATGCAACACTAAAGATTGGTGTATTGTAAATGCGTTACACTGAAACTTGTTTTAATATTCCGACTTCCTGAAAATGGGTTTTGGTCAAAAAAAGTGGTCAAATTCCCCATTAAATAGCACACGAACATGGAAAAAAGAAAATGTTGATAAATGAAGACAAATGTTGCTAGAAACATGTCGAGCAACACCAAAAAAAAAAAAAAAAAAAAAAAAAAAAGATGCTAGGGACATGTTGAGCAGCACGCACTGAAACTCTCAGCATCTCTCTCAAAAGCTACGTGCTAAGCAGTGCGATAGAGCGAGGGGGTGACACTTTTGTCGTGTCTGAGTACGTAGCTTCAACAAGAAGAAAAAGCATACACAGAAACTTTATTGTTTAATAACTTTCATGTTTATCATCCGATTTTACTAAAATTTTATTGTATTTATTTACTTTAAGTCGTCACATATTTTGTTGCAAGATCATTTTATTGGGGAAAGAAAAGTATTTTTGACTGAGCTCGAACAATGAGTTATGAACAGAACAGACTTGGTCTCAACTTACATTTAAAATAAATAAGTTATATGCGTCTTAGACAAATATACTCATCATTAATATATCCACAATTTGCCTTTTGCAGATGTTGCTGCTGGTGTAGAGTGATCTAGCACCCGAGATCATGTCGGAGAGAGTGAGCACATCCCTAGCGGCCCAGCTGCATTCCCATGCAATGGCATCGGCGGAAGGAGCATCCGCTTGTCATACCAGTACTGTTACAAAGGACACGCAAGCTCCGTTACAGTTCGAATTGGATGCCCCGGCAGCTGCAATCAGTGCGCAACTAAATTTCAAGATTGTCCCCGCTGATGGCTTGCCCGGGCTGAGCTATCAGGACATGTTCGCTTCTATGAACACATCACAAATCTCTAACGCTTCCACGGAGTCCAGCTGTAGTCCTCCCACGCAGGGAGTGATTCCGCCTCTGAAGCCCAGCCGACACATGACCGTTCAGCCGCTGAATAGCGTGAGTACTAGCAAAAAGCAAGGATTGAGTGCTTAATATTTAAAAATATAACTGTTAATCGACTTTTCTAATCCGTAGAAATCCTGTCGCTTTCCCAAGCTGGAGGAGTGTGCCCATTTTCACTACGAGCGCGTACAGCTGGGCCCCCTTTCTGTGCAGTTGTTGGATGACAAGTCTGAGCACCTGGGAAGCAGCATCGCCTCGCAATCTATTGGCGGCGATTTGCCGCACAGCTCTCTGCGAAGCTTCTCGCCGGAGAGCTGCTGGTTCATCATCCGTGTTAGCCCGCAACGTTGCGAAGCCTTCCTGATTAAGCGCAGTTTTGAGAACATGCAGCTGCTGGACGAGATGCTTCACCGCTGCGTGTACGACCGTAAGATCAGCGGGCTACGCAATATGGAGGAGCTAGCGTCGGAGCTGCCCAGTGAGTCGGACGTGGAGTATGCGGTCGCCAAGTACCTTGAACGTTTCTCAAAGATTGCATCGGACTCACTCACCTGTGGCACAATTTTAACTTGGTTGCAACTGGACAACAAGGGAAGGCGCCTGCCGTTGGCGGATGGCGAGACGCAGCGGACAATCAATACGCCGGCGGTGGGTGCCGCATATGGCGTACGTCGCTATCAAGCTCAGGCTCCCGATGAGATCAACATAGAGGTGGGCGATATGATCTCGGTTATTGATATGCCCAGTCCAGCGGAGTCGATTTGGTGGCGAGGAAAAAAGTCGCACCTGCAAAAGTCCCTTTACGAAGTCGGCTTTTTTCCACAATCCTGTGTGGCTACCATCGGCGACAAGGTACCAAGAAACTTTCCAATGCCGGCTCCCTTAGTAGGTCACCTGGATGCCTCGCCCACTAAGCCAGTGCTGCGTAAGCACGGCAAGTTGATCGCCTTCTTTCGTTCCTTTATTCTCTCGCGACCATCACGACGCCGATTAAAACAGAGTGGCATTTACCGCGAGCGCGTCTTCAACTGTGACTTGTCTGAGCACCTTCTCAACAGCGGCCAGGACATCCCAATGGTTCTCCGTTCCTGTGCTGAATTCATCGAGAACTACGGCGTTATTGACGGCATATACCGGCTCTCTGGCATTACCTCTAACATCCAAAGACTTAGGCGTGCCTTCGACGAGGAGCGAGTACCAGATTTAGGTAATCCAGAAATGAAGCAGGACATCCATGCTGTTAGTTCGCTGCTTAAGATGTATTTCCGGGAGCTTCCGAATCCTTTGTGCACTTATCAGCTGTACGATAATTTTGTGGAGGCCATTCAGGTGAAGGCCGACGAAGCAGACGAGCGGTTGCGACTCATGAAGGAAACGGTGCTGAAATTACCCCCACCCCACTACCGGTAAGTAAAAAAGAAATTCCAAAACCTATAATCCAAGTTCTATAACGTTAACAAAAAATGGTATAGCAAGGAAGGAAGCTAACTTCGGCAAGCAGAAGCCACCAAGTATTTGGTCAGCCCATTGCTGCCTATATGTATATATTGTTGGTGCTGCAATTGTAAATTTTGCATTAGTTCTGTATTCAGAGAAACTTTTTTGTTTAATAACTCCCATATGGACCATACATATAAATTGCAATATGCAAGCAATTTATCTGCCTATGGACTTTCTGTATGTTTTCTTTATTTTTTATTTCGTTTTCTTTAAGGGGTTACGCCACCCTGGACGTTTTTAAAAATCGATATTTTTTTTGTATCTCTAAAAATTTGTTTCACTTTTAAGAATAGTTTAAGACTTTGGCCACATCCCAACTCAAATTATCGGAGCGATTTAGCGATTTATAGTGAGCGCTCTTGCATTTAGCATACTCCCGCACAGTGATGTCATTTCCGCTTTTTCTCCGCCAAATTTAGATTTTTTTAAGTGTGATTGCGGGAACAATTTAAAAAAAGCGGGAATTTCAGTTTTTTTTAGAAAATGTAAGTGGACTTTTTAAATTTTACTTTTACTATATCTTAAGTGCTGTCTTAATTGAGTTTGCCGGTTAAAATCCTAAAAATGTATTTCTATCGGAACAGTATCAATACTCACTATATAGAATAGTTTCCCTCAAAAGTTCACACCTAAATTTGGGCCGTCTTCCATCGTTTATGAAACCGAGGAAAATACATAAAGAGGCTTCAAACAACAGGTCCGTGATGCCTGGATGCAAAGCACGGAGTTAAAAGATTGGACTACGAAGGATCCCACCGAATTGAAACTTGTGTTTTGCAGTTATTGTGAATGCAATACAGCGTGACCGCTTATGGTATTTTTTACAATGTAAAAAACGCTCTCGCTGTCCATTAACGCATTATATTGTTAAAAATTTAACTTTATTTAGTTCGGCACCATGCTACTGATAAAATTAAATATAATTCTAAACAAAATAGTTAGTTTCTGGACATCGAGAGCGTTTTTATACCCTTGCAGAGGGTATTATAATTTTGACCAGATGTTTGCAACGCAGTGAAGGAGGCATCTCCGACCCCATAAAGTATATATATTCTTGATCAGCATCACCAGCCGAGTCGATCTAGCCATGTCCGTCTGTCTGTCCGTCTGTCTGTCCGTCTGTCTGTCTGTCTGTCCGTCTGTCGG
>VNJZ01002550.1:0-10851 GCA_008042795.1 Drosophila asahinai | reverse complement strand
CATTTCTCCTAAACTAATCCGTTTTTGAAAAATCTTAGTATGCAGTTTCAAAGAGGATTACAATACCTTTCGATCAAGATATAAATGGTTCTAATCGGACTATCGTAGCAGATTTTCAATTCTACGGCTTTATATAGTAGTCTCCTTGTGCACTACAGTCTCGGTGCTCATCGTCACTACGTGGACTGCCGTCCAAAGTGATATGCTCTTTATATTTCGCTTCTCTATTTTCGCGATGGCTCGCCAAAAACGTAAAGATTGCAGATTCTCGATTATTCTTATATCGATATCTCTTATAGTTATTTTAATAATAAACTGTTCACACTACGGTTACATTATATAAGACTAATCTTAAAGATAAATAAGATGTTTCTAATATGATCCTACAGTATATTTATATTTTGTTATTAAATAACTATAAACCGTCACAAAAATTAGTATCAGGAATTTTTATACCCCGTACCCATAGGGTACAAGGGTATTATGGGTTAGTGCCAACCTCTGTCCGTCCGTGTGAAACAACAGATATCAGAGACTATAAGAGCTAGAGTTACCAAATTTGGTGCCAACATTGGAATCTGTTGCACGCAGATCAAGTTTGTTTTAAAATTTGGCCACGCCCACTTCCGCCCTCAGAAATCATAAATAAATTAAAATAAGCTATACTCGTTATTTTCGGGTTAAAGTTAATAGATAAAATGAATAAAATAGATCGGAAGTTTCCTGAAAATTTCAGTAAAATCTGATGATAAACATGGGAGATACTAGCAATAAGGGTTAGTGCCAACCTCTGTCCGTCCGTGTGAAACAACAGATATCAGAGACTATAAGAGCTAGAGTTACCAATTTGGTGACAACATTGGAATCTGTTGCACGCAGATCAAGTTTGTTTTAAAATTTGGCCACGCCCACTTCCGCCCTCAAAAATCATAAATAACGTTAAATAAGCTATACTCGTTTTTTCGGGTTAAAATTAATAAATACAAAAAATGAATAAAATAGAGCGGACGCTTCCTGAACATTTTAGTAAAATCGGATGATAAACATGGGAGATATTAGCAATAAGTTTAGAATTTTAACACACCGCCCTAAGGCACTGCTGTTGCAAGCTATAGCCGACAGGTGGCGCATTCAAGCCTTAGTCGTGCGATATAATGGCGCCAGCTGCAGAAGAAATTACAAAAAAATATATCAAGAAATGACAAAAAATAACATAATTCATTTTTTGACGCCGATCGAGCGGGTTTTTATGTTTTCCTATAAAATGTATCATTCATATTTAAGTATGACATTAAATTGTTAAGGTCGGGAGCTAATTGGAGAGGCGATTTATTTTAAGAAGTATCCAAGTAGACTATTATAATGTATGTACAATTTTATAATGCCTTTTTGTGTGAAGCGCAAACGTTTAGGTACCGGGTATCTCACAGTCGGGCACAGGCGAGTGTAGCTTTCTTACTTGTTTAAATTGAATGGGCGGTCTTCCTTTTTATCTTACCATGTTAAGATATATTTTTCTTTGATTAATTATTAGCAGCTGCGGGACTCATAAATGAGATATTAGATAAAAGCCATGTGGGAGTCATCCCCGTTCATCATGACGATCAGTCACAGATCGCAGCGAGTTCTGCGCTTCCGCGTGCAGCCGGCGCATTCGCTGCTCGCAGCAAAAAGCTGCGCTTCCCCTTTTCTGCTGCAGGCAAAGACCATATTGCTGGGCAGCACGGACTTGGTCTTCTTCGACTTCTGCCACAATCAGAAAGATTCAAGCCATCGCGCACATCGATGTTGGTGCATCTTTCTTCTCCTGCCGCAATCACAGAGAGGCAAGCCATCGCGCACATTGGATTCGGTTCGTCTTCTTCTTCCTCTTCTGGAGCGAGAGGCAAGCCAGCGCGCACATTGCAGTTAGTGCGTCTTCTTCCTCCGCTGCCACAACCGAGAGTCAACTCGTCGCGGCACACAAGCCGATGTGCCGATGCCAATGTGCCGATGCCGATGTGCCGATGCCGATGTGCCGATGCCGATGTGGCGATGTGCCGATGCCGATGCCGATGTGCCGATGATCAGCCTCAGCGAGAAGCCATCTGCAGCGTGTATTGTTGCGCACACACCAGCCCTATTAATAAACGGCTAGTTCCCGCCGCTGCCAGTGCAGTTGGCCCTTAACTTCATTTAAATTAAGGTCTACGGCTACACATCATCAGTCATAAGGCCTGCTGACATCGATGGATTTCTCCTAAGTACGTCATAGCCGTGAATAGGTAACAAAACCAAACGTGAATATATAAAAAAACACTTGAACATATATGTATACGAGCTGTGTTCAAAAAGTATCGCGATTTTTGTGTTTTTTCAAAAATGATTTATTTATTCATGAATATCTATTTTGTCCCCTTCAAAGTAATCTTCAAAGATATTATACACTTGTTCCAACAGTTTCTCCAATCTTCGAAGCACTTCAAAAAATCATTTTTTTTATCTTGTTCAGCTCCTCTTTCGATGCCGTCTTTATCTCGTCAAGCGTAGCGTAACGTCATCCTTTAAGGGCTCAAGAAAAAGTCACAGGGGGCCAGATCTGGGGAATACGGTGGCTGCGGCATCATTAGTGCCTTGTTTTTTGCCAAAACGTTATCATGCCATGACGTTTTTTTGACGTTTTGCCATGACGTTATCATGGTGCAAAAGCCAATTGTTGTTCTTCTTTCACATTCCGGTACGCTCTTCGTCGTTCACATCTTCTCGGCCTTCTGAGAACATTTTGTACCACCGATAAAGGTTGCTTCGGTTCAAGGTAGCTTCTCCGTATGCCACAGTCAACATTCGGAATGCAATTTTGATACAAGTTCTTTGATCCACTTTTTTTGAATAGGTAAAAATCGAAGACGATCCACAACACGTGCAAGCAAAGCAGCTGTTAACAATTAAGTGAACATTCAAAATGGCCGAGCTTGTCTGCAGAAGTGAGAGACATGATTACCAACATAACGCCACAAAAAAATCGAAATTCGAATATTCGTAGTTCGCGAAAAGTCAAAATTCGCGATACTTTTTGAACACACCTCCTACGCCAGAGTTCCACATTAGTTTGATAATCTCGCCTAAATAACTTCACTTAATCGAATTTAAGTGTAAATTAAACTGAAATAAAATATCGGATAGTCGTAAATAATTTGATGTAGAAATCTAAATGAAGTCATAATGTAACGTAAAAACCAAATTTCTTGTTATTATTTTTAACTTTTCTCTTTATATCGGTCATACATAAACAAAATACAGAAATAAGAAGTTCTTAACGTAAATACCGTAATTTGTAGTTTTAGGGAACTTAGGCTTAGGAAAATGTATAGGATTGCAAATTATATGGCATTTAAGATAAATTAAGCTGAATTCTTTGAGGGGCACCATGGGTAAGTAAAGCAGCGGTTGTATATGGGTGGAGTCAGAATGGACTTCACAGGTGGGGAGGGTAAAGACTCAGGCCAACAACATCTGGACCTCATCTTCAATAGGTGCACTTACTCGTCCGATTCTTAACCAATTGGTTTCTTATTTCTCGCTAACGTCTTTCTGTCAACAATTATTGGTTCTGTAACACCCCTGTTCTCTCTTAGCACAAAACCCACTCACCTACCCTTAACTGACTGGACAAAACGTAGACAGAGTGTTGAGATTGAGCAGCACTTAGGAGTGTTTTCGTTACAGCCAACATATCCCGTTATATGGCTTAAAATGTTAGGTTAGGTTAGGTTAACCCGGACGGCCCTCATGGGGCCTAACAAAGGCCAATGTGGCCCCTAGTTGTCCGGATGGGTTTGAATGGACCTGACGAATTTTTACCGAGATTTTACCTAAAGGATCGAGGTGTTTTTCGCTAAGGCAAGTAGTTCGCCTGGCGTCCTACTGGAGGCATCTTCTAGTGATGCCAATACCGGGGCTTCTAAGTTTCTGATCCTTACCCGTGAAAGGGCGGGGCTCTTGCAGATGAGATGCTCTAAGGTTTCCATTGCCTCGGATTCATCGCATTTTCTGCAGTTGCCATTAATGGAAATGCCTTGCTTAACTGCGTGCGTCGCAGCCAGGCAGTGTCCTGTGAGGATTCCCACTAGCAGTCTGCAATCTTTCCGTGGTAGATGCAGTACGTAGCGGCTGAGTTTGTTATTGCGTTCCTTACACATGATCTTCGAGATCTTGCAGGTTTGCACGTCGGTCCGTTTCTCTAGTTCGCTTTGAAGCGTTCTTAAGAAAACAGGTACGATCTCAATTCTGTCATTCGCCAGCCCGACGCCTTCCTTTGCAAGATCGTCTGTGAAGCGCTTGTGGTTTTTGAAATGCATTGCTCTCTTGAAGATCTCGTAATTATGTTTTGTCAGCTGTTCATTTATGTAAATCAGTGCTGGCGACTCCAGACTTATAAGTTGTAAGCTCAGTTGTGTTTTTTTTTAGTTCGCCGGTTTGCCCCTATTGCTCGTAGTAGCGCCGCCTTTTCCACGCCCTTGGACCATTTTTAAAAGAATGATCGGGTCTACAAGTGTTTGCCCAGTTTGACGAGGCCGCACTCTGTAGATCCATCTCACCAGTTTAGGCAGAGTTAAATTCAGGGAATAACAGAGCCGGTAGAAAAGCGTTTTAATGTTTTCTCTCTCCGTTTGCGGTACCCCATGCCAGCGCAAGGTACATGAGACCGCTACGTCCTCCTCTGCCATACATTTGGCTGCTAGTCTGGCATCCAAGTCGCCAACCTGCTGCTTCAGCTGATCAACCAAACACCAGGAGTGTTTGGTGCCGCCAATTTGCCGGCCAAGTCGTGGACCTGCTGCTTCAGATCTGCTACCACCCTCACCTCGTTCTCCAGCTGGCTCACTCGTTAAGTAAGAGTGTGGATCACTTCGGAAATCGCTTGCAACTTCTCCTGGGCAAAACTAAGGAAACGTGCATCACTCTCTCGAAACCCCTTGCCCAAGATTTTCTTCTGCTCATCAAATCTGGCATCGATCAGTTGGAGCATCTTGATGTTGCATCGGACAGGCGGGTCGCCCCCTGACCAGGGCTTGTTGCAACCCGCACACGCTTGTTCGCCGACATGTTGTTGTTTTTATTTGGTTATGTGCTTTATTCTTTGAGAGTTTTTCTGCTGTTTCTTTTTTGCTGGTAGAAAATGTATTTTAATTTGTTTATTTGAAGTCCCAATGCTTTATGTGCACTGAATCAGTGTAACGCGCATACTTACACAGCTGTTTCTTAAATTTATTAAGCGATTTTTCGCGATTTAAGCCGTAATTCAGAGGAGCTCTTAGATTTTCGACTTTCTCTCGTCTTTCGCCTGTTTTGCGATTCTAAATAATTCTCTAAGGTTGTTTCTTTGGTGCGATAGGTATTTGTTCCACCAGGGTGGCTTGGTCCTCTTTCTAGTTCTTGATATTGGGCATGATGCGTGATACGCTTCTAGTAATTCTTAGGAGAGGGTCTCTAGGGGCGTTTCAATGTGTTCCGCAGATTATACTTCGTCCGGATGAGTCGCGAGTCGTGACGTGATTGTCTTTTTTAAATTTTCCTGGATTGTATTCTGTAGACCGTCAGTTTTGGTGAGTGTTTGAAATCACATTCGAATTGAATATACTTATAGTTTGAGAATGATGGTCTCTCAAGGACTCTCCATCCCAAAATCATCGTACTCAGGCCCATTACGAGTGTTAAATCTCTAGTACGTTTGACGAGGTAGGGCCTACGTATGTATAAATTCTAAGAGTGACTCACCTCAGTCGTTGAGCTCCCCCTCTGTCGGAGCTCCCCCACACACTGTGATGTGCTTTGGCGACTGCACCAACAAGCAGCTGCTGGTCTTTCGCGCCGGATTCTATTAGGCTCCTGAGCTCCTGCGGTGGAGCTGGCCTGTCGTGCGCCATGTAGCAAGAAGCTACCAAAAGGCACTTCTCTTCACCCTTTAGCATCACCACAGTCAGGTCGTCAGAGCTGTAATGAGATATAAGGTTAGCGTGGATGCCCTTCCGCACGAACACGGCGGTTCTATTCCTGCTTCCCGGTGGTGTGTGGAGTACGTTGTAGTTGGGGGACTTTAGTCCGGCCACAAAATTGCCCGAGGCAATGCATGGCTCCTGGACCAAGGCTGTGTCGACGGACCCTTGCTCCATGGTAATCAGGAGTTCCGTCGATGCGACTTGAGCTGCAGTACCCTCAATGGCATTGGCACTCTGCTCACCTCCCGACTGGTTGACTATGATTGTCAGGTCACCATCCTCCTCCTCATCCGAGCCATCGAGCTACAAGTCCTGGGCGACGTCTACAATGGTATCCAGACCTAAGTCCTTCTCCATCTCGCCTGCCTGCAGGGTGTGCGCGTCTTTGTCTGCGGGGTGGCGCTTTTTGAGGCGCAGGTAGACACTACCCATGCCTCTGCTTCAGCGCACGGTCCCACTGGATTGCAATGGGGAAGAGTACCTTCGCCTTTGGAATGGATGGGGTTAACTCCCTGTCCACCACCTCCAACTTGGCCCCCTCCCACAAAGCTTCCAACTGACCAACCGTTTGCGTCAGCCACTTCCGAGTCGGGTCGTCCATGCACTCCAGGGTTTTCACCTCATTCAGCGACCCGGCACCTTCAAATGTGGGCATGGGAGCATTGAGGTCCTCCTCAATCCGTGCAAACAGCGATTCCACGAGGCGCGCGTGCACACTTCTTCCACCGCGCCTCGGTGACCTTCCCGTTTTCGTCACTCCGGTCAATGAGTGCCACGATAAGATGTTGTTTGGTCACCTCACTAACCTTCGTTTTCGTTGGCTTCTTCGCCTTTGGTGGAGGGCCCGCCTCCTTGGGCCGCGTTGGCGCTTGCTCAGCGGTGCGTCCTTGGCTGCGCTCTCGGCGGAGCGTTGCCTTTTGTTGGCGAACATCTCCTCTTAGCTCGGCGAAGTGCCGGCTTTCCTCAATTCTTTGCTCAGCCCAGGCCAACTTTTCCTTCTCCTCACTGGAGAGGGTGGGCTTGTCCTCCTCGCTTAAACGGTTCGGCCGTCCCTGCGCAGGGAGCTGGTTCCTGGTTTCGTCGAGCGGAGAAGCCTGTCCTCCTCTTCCTGTGTCAGCTGCACGCTCTCCAGGTCCGAGTCTGTCTCGACGCCGGCACCTGATCTGCGGTCTTTTCGTTGTTTTTTCGGCAGTAGTGTTGCAACTGCTATGACCTGCTCCCGTCATAACAGAGGTGTGACCGCTCGCAAAACGCAGAGAGGATTGCTCCCCCCGTGCCCGCCGGTGGTAGCAGTCACGCTTTCCACGGACGTTTGGGCTGACATCCCAGCCCCGGTTTTCCCCTTTTGTCCTTCCATACTGATTAGTTTTCTGGGGAACTACTATTCAAATTCCAAGTGTGTTCTAATTCTGGTGATAGATTTCTTTTTCAAGATTTTGTGTTCAGTCAAACAACTCAAACAAAGGATTTCGATCCTCACTCGACCATCGCCAAATTTCTTTCTCACATTTTTTACCGTTTTCGCCACAAGTCAAACCCCCAAAAATTCATGATCAACACCCATTGGAAAAGAATATCATCACAGAAAGAATCCTTAGGTTGAGGGTGTTCATTTTTTGAGACAAACAAATTTAATCCCTCATCCATCAAATTCGTTTGTCACACGCTTTACCGTTTTATTTTTATCCTTAATCACGCTATAATCAGCCCCTCGAACCAATCAACCAAACTAGCAAACACCTGCCTTTTAACCTTCGGCACTGGTCAACTCTCACATTTTCCCACAGTTTCCCTATTTTCTTTCTAACTCCCTTCGCGTTTCTGGCCCAAAATTTACATAATCCCGCGATCACCTGTCAACTTCTCTTAATTAACTGCACCCTCTATGATCCCACCTGTCAACTTAACATTATTAATTACCCCCCACCTCCTCCCCCCACCCTAAAGTGGGCCAGAACTCTCATTTTATAACTACTAATAACATAAAGTAAAATAAAACAAATAATAGTATACTAAAAATATAATAATAATCAACTGTGCTAAATAAAATAAAAATAAAAACTCTAAAAACATTTTAATTAAATTCATCGGTACCATCGAAAGGTACGCCCACACACGACCGCGCCGTACAAGTAAGCGCGTCCGATCCAAAGTCCACAAGCTTCCGTCGCGAACCCGAAGTACATACCACGATAGAGTGCACATAAAACAAACCAAAATCCAACCGAGGACCATCAGCAGCGGCCACAGAACCAAGAGGGGCCGAATTTTAGTACGAAGAAGACAGTGATTCCGAACAAACAGAATCTATAGCATCCGATCAGGAGGAATATACCGGTGAGTCCGTTCCGAAACCCTCTAAAAATCCTGGGGTTTCTACTCGGTGGATATATTTTCGTCTGAAAAGCGAATGGATTGCGTTCGCCGTAGAATTCGGATTCTACCCCGATGGTGGATTCTACCCAGAGATCTGGGCTCGACTCGCAGACCTGGAGAGACGTTTTTCTTCTCGTGCTCCGAGTCCCGCTCCTGGGGAAGATAAGCCAAACGTCAGTGGGGTTAAAGCACCCATGGCGTCAGTGGCGAGCAATGGAAGCTCTCCGTCAACGCGTTCTCTGAATACTTACAGCGCTTTTATTACCGCTCCACCTCCTGCAGCAACGATTTGAGAAACCTTTAGGAAATCCATGCCTGAAAAAAGTCGTCGTGAATTTACTTGCGTCCCCGGAAAGATCCACAAATGGGGTCTCTAATTCGATGGTTACTCCGATCCGCTAGCCTTCATCGAACAGGTTGAAAACCGTGCATTATCGTACGCAATCGACCCAGGGCTTTTCCCTAGCGCCATGGCCGAACTACTAACGAACAGAGCGGACAAGTTCAATTCTTTTCTGGGTTTCGGTATCATTATGATGATAGATTTTTTTCCATTTCCTTGGGTAGTAGCCGAAGCTGTCTGGCTCCAGCTCGACCTTAAAGAGTGGTTGCGGTTGTCTGTTTTTGTTTATGATGTTGCTTACGTTCTTTGCGGAAAAACCCTTTTCTTTAAGGGCATCATAATTACATATAATTACTTTTTGAGTTACTTCGGGCTCGATTCCTTTTAGTACCACTTGCCGGCCCTTGCTGGTTTTTAATTGGTACGTGTAATATTTTTTTTTTATTCGTCCAGGTATTTGGACACAGCTCGGAAGTATTCTTCAGATTTCGTTTGAACTTTGGTTTCGTGAATATTCCCTTTAGTAAGAGGAACTACATGAAAATTTCCGTCCCCGACCAGCGCAACAATTTTCTTAACCAGGGCTTTCTCGAGCTTTTCTTCTTTATGTAGATTGGTGGGGGCTTTGATTTCATTTGGGTCTCTTGACCCATTTCCGGTAGATCATCCGCTAAAAGGGCAAATCTGTTGCTGTTAGATCTCCTGGATTGATTATTGTCTCTTGGACACGGTTTATCTTTGTCTTGTTACCGACCGCGCTGTTCTGTGTGCTAAGCTTACGCTTGATTTGGATGTAGCGATCCATGCTGGTCTGTATGGCCGGGGCCGCCTGTTGAATATTGCCGACTTTGGCTTTGGAGCTTGCAGTTTTTGTTGTTATTGTATTTGGCGCTGCAGTCGATGACATCGCAGTCGTTTCCGCGATATTGGTCGTTGCTGTAGTTTTTCCCGCCGTTACTGTTGTTGTTGCTGTTGCTTTTGCTGCAGTTGCAGAAATTTTATCACTGCTTGTTGTTGGGGTTTTACACTGAGAATGATGTATGCGTAGGAGTGGCTAGAGCGGGTGAGCAAGACCGTGCTCTTTGGCTATCGACCGCCAGACGGTTGCTCTTTGTCGCCGTTTCGATGATGTCGCGCGTTGCGAAATACGAGAAATAGCCGTTACTTGGGCTCACGGAGCTTCTACGCTCTTTCTTTTGTTCGTCGCTCATTGAGCTATTTCGCGTGGCACTTATTTTTAATAAAATAAGTATGCACTTGTTTTAATCATATCACTAGTTTTGTGAGTCGAAAACTATATATTTGCTGATTTAGCGTCTTTTCGCTTATCTTGGAATACTCCAGTATAATATACTTTATTTTTGAAGTGAAACTTTTTTAGGCGCGTTATGGATTTTCGGGGACGGAGTAAAACCGATTCATGACCGACACGAAAATGCGCGTAGTTCCTGTCCCTCTCTCACCGCTGGCGAACAATCTTCCTCTCTTCTTCTATCCTCTCTCGCTCTCAACGCGCTAGCACAAAGTTGAGAGCATAAAAATCTAAAAATAGAATGCGCATGTGAGCACGTGTGTGTATGCGTACTTGAGCGAGAAGACGCTTTTTAAGCCGAAATCATTTCTGTGACAAAACAAATTCATTTACAGAAGTAGAAAAAAGGGTGAGAGGTGTGTGTGTCAAAAGAACTTCTGATTGAACAGGTTGCATACAGATATTAACAGGTTAAGTATGCATTAACTATTTTTGATTGGCATCATGATTCTTATCCATCTTTGTCGGTTTGTTTACTTTTGAGAGTCGAGAGCTGTGCGCTGCAACAGAGTCGCAACAATACTTCGTGACCTCTGAATTTAAGCGGCAGTCTAAAAAGGCAAATTTTTGGTTTCCTACAGAATTTCAGTGTTAAAAATGAGTGGTGACGAGATAGAGGTGATGAACACATCAGTGTCACAAGAGGAAGTGTCCGTGTCCCCTAAGAATAACCAAAGAAGAGAAGAGTCAGATTCACACAGTGACACAAGGTAAATATAACCTAAAAGAGTTGATAAATATTTCACAATATAGAAGTATTGTTGGAATATAATTGTTTAACATATTGGCGAGATTATACTAACAGTGAAATATGATGTAGGAATGTCGTCGCTACAACCCAA